>VWZI01000464.1:36159-99280 GCA_013396835.1 Psilopogon haemacephalus | reverse complement strand
AGGGGGAATGGGTTCAAATTGGCGGAGGGGAGATTTGAACGGGATGTTAGGAAGAAATTCTTCACAGTGAAGGTGGTGAGGCACTGGCACAGGTTGCCCAGGGAGGCTGTGTCTGCTCCCTCCCTGGATGTGTTCAAGGCCAGGCTGGATGAGGTCTTGAGTGACCTGATCTAGTGGGAGGTGTCCCTGCCTGTGGCGGGGCTTTGGAACTGGATGATCTTTGAGGTCTCTTCCATCCTAAACCATTCTATGATTCTATGTTTGCAGCACTTGGTTGAAAATTGGGCTGCAGCCATTGTGAAAGAATTTGGGAAAATCATAATGAATGATCTTAACCTACAGGAGGAAACAAAGAAAAGAGAAATATTGGATCTTATTCTAATTACTTGAAAGTAATATTGGCAAATAATGGTTATGAATTATTAATATATAATGATTGGTAATATAGCATCCAAAGAGGCTACGCACATTGACCCTGAAGCTTTTCTGGCTGATTGAGTAAAGCTGCTGGGTTTTTAGACTCATTTTGATTGCAATTATTAAGAAAACAGATTTTTCATCTTTCAATGGGAAATATGATGCAATATTTTTATATAATTGAAAAATTAGTATTGAGCAGTGATTTCTTTAACATACTGGATATTTTTCCTAAGTGTTATGTCTTCATTACTAAATTACTAAATATCAGTGATTTTTCTAATGTATTACTTACCATGACATCAGTCATAAGGTATCAATAAAACAAAGATGTTTCCTAGCTTAGTTTGCTTTTCATAGAGTGAAAATCAAAAATAATATTTTTTCAATCTGTAAAGATGATTTCTGACAGAGAAATTGCAATACTGAGAATCATTCAGTGATAAAGTTTCATCTGTGTATATTGAGCCTGTAAATGAAAGAAAGTCCATAAATCTTGGTTACTCTAGAGATGCACAGAAAAATAAGTTTTTGTTAAATAAACTAAATAATAATAATAATAACAACAACAATAATAACAGTAATTTTAAAAAGAACATTTGATTAGCCAGATCTCAAATCAATAAGAGCTCTGAAAACTAAAAACATAAATTGAAATATAATACCAATGGAAACCTGTTTCATCTTATTTAGTGCAAGTGTCATCTGCTCATTCTCATCTACTGAAATTTAGCAAACTACAAAACTTGGTGCTCATTCATCTGCAGTATTTGACTGTAATGTGGTTATTTTTCTTGTAAATTGTAGCATCAATAAACCTATAGTGAAACTGCCTTTGATTAAACTATATGCAGTTCAAAACTCTAAATGATGTTTCCTCTTAAAACTAGTGGCATCCCAGCTACTGTTTGTCTGTGATTGCTATGTAAATGAAGCTGTCAGAGAAGCAAGGAGGAAAAGTGGATAGATTATATGTACTGAATGCTTGCTGTAAGGGTAGTATTAATAGTCACATAGCCACAAATGCTGAAAACCCTTACTGTCAACATTTCTTTTAAACAAGCTTAATGTTTTATGTATGTTCCTAATATATAAATATCTTAACATTGGGACAGAATAAAGAAAATTGTATCGAAGATCTAGAGCAGTAAGCAGGTTTTGCTGACTTTATTTGATAATATTTTAAAGATGCTTTTCTTCTGCCACTTCTATCCTTTAATGTTTTATAAAACTGTGTGGATTAAGTGTAAGGCAGGATGTTTGTCGGTTTTGTTTTCATTTCTTGAAAAAATTGCCATTCCACACTACTCTGCCCCTCTGCCAAGTTACCATATGAAAGGCTCACGGGGAGTTTTAATATTTATCAGTCTGAAAAGAGAGCCACTGGCAGCAAATATTCTAAGCAAAAAAATAAAGTGCAGTATATTTTACATTGGACCAAGGTTTCTGATTCAGCCCACATGTACCATTAATCTGAAAGACAGCTCTTTAAAACATGACTTAAATGAAGATCAAGATTACATCTATATTAGCTCTATCAGAGGGAACCAACAACTGCTTTTTTACAAGCCGCAATGTTTGAGTTTTAAGATAG
Organism: Psilopogon haemacephalus; assembly: GCA_013396835.1. Taxonomy (NCBI): domain Eukaryota; kingdom Metazoa; phylum Chordata; class Aves; order Piciformes; family Megalaimidae; genus Psilopogon; species Psilopogon haemacephalus. The sequence continues at coordinate 97,269 of VWZI01000464.1, read as the reverse complement.
TTCATGGCATGCAACCACTCCCTGAAACAACTGAGCATAACTAATCAGTAAATGCTATTTCTGCTTAAAATATATTGGTTGTATGATGATGTTTCTGTATGCTTCTATGAAAATGAAGCTGTCAAGCGGACAGGTGGTAATTAGGACAGGTCAGGGACTATTGCTGTTAGGCAACCTTAAAATGATCATCTGGTCTTGGGTGCTTGGAGTTTGTTGTCAGCAGACCAAGGCAGCTGGCCTCAGGGCAGAGAAAGAACGTTCAGCTCCAGCTATGGAATGCCAGAGACTGTTTTATTTGACAATATAGATGGTTAAGTTTGATTATGCAAGTCTAGACTCATATAGACACGGCCTAAGCTGGCAGTTATGGAGACATAATGAAATATCACGTAAAAAAGACACCCCCTACCCCTAAAAACAAAAAAGTAATTAAAAGATTGCAATCAATGTTTTCTATGTCAGCTTATTTTGTACATCTGCTGGTTTTATTCTGGTGCATTTGCTTTGGACTTTTCCCCTCCTTTACCTTTCTTCCTGTGTGACTTTTCAAATCTAAACATATTCTGGAAGTTGTTAGCCGTTGTCCCTGGATCTGATAGTTCTCAGTTTTCATTGAAATGAAGGTTATTAGCCTTAGATGCATTGTATAAACATCCAGCTGCAAGTGAGGACTGTGTGAAAAATCAAAAGAATGGGCCTATGTGTTAGAGAATTCCCAGGATTATGCAGAGTTGTTAAAGAGCTTTTAAGGCCGTGAGATTTGATGCAGTATGAAAAGAGCTAGATCATTGGGAAATAGAAAACAAAGTAGTCTTCAAAATAAATAAAATATTTGTAGACTTTTAAAATTATTGTGTGCTGCTTACGAGGTTAAGCTTAGTAGTGGAACAATGTTAATTCACAGAAGCAATTCAGGAATGTATAAAGTCTGTGGATTTTTCTTAAGTTTTTGTATTTTGTGAGGGGTTTTTTTGTGTGTGTGAAATCTCTTTGAATTTTTATGATGCATATGTTCTAAAAAGGCAAACTAAATACTGTCAGTATTTTCCGCTAGTAGCACTTTCTTCTAAACTCTTTAATTTCTTCCATATGATTAAGTGTTAATTCAATACTAATTGCAATTGAAGGGAATACTTGCAGGCTGTTGTTATCAACACCAGAAAACTGATAATACACCACAACAGAAAAAAACCAACAAAACAACCAAAACATGACCTGGGAGTAATTTTAATTTGGAACTGCATAATTAATTCATGGACAGTTACATACTGGATGAGTTTACCTTAATTTTGTTTATTTGGGTCTTATAAGCAAGCTTACTTTTATGTTTACTCATTTGAAATGAGTTTAGTTCTGCTGTAATATAATATTCTATGATAGAATTTCAAAACAGTTAAGGATTTTGCATATGGATGAACTAATGCTTAAAGAACAGGAGTTTACTTTGTACAGCTGAAATGATGTCGTGTCTAGACTCTATTTTATAGAAGTCTCTTTTTGTGTGTGGCCATTTTTGCAATAACATGTGAATTCTTCTTTCTGTAGTCCCTAATGTCAGCCGAAATGGAGATCCTTTTGTACAAACATCAATTGTGGAAGCAATTGCAACTGTTGACAGAGCAATAAATTCAACACGTACACATCTGTTTGACAGGTATGTCTTTTTTTTTTTTCCTATTGAGGAGTCTAAATTAACCACGTGTGTGCTGGAAATAATGGAAGATTTATTAAGCAAAAAGCCATTTTATTATTTAAGTGTAATTTTTAACATCTGAATTGTTCCAGGAATACTAACAAAAAAATGCATAAGTGTTCTTGTGGTTCAGGCACTCCTGTTGAGATCTGTATTCACTGCAGCAGTTTTTCTGCTGAGATGATGTGTGTTAAAATACTACTAAATGTTGAATTGCTAGGAAATGTTTATTGTTCTACTGTTTTATTAAATCTGTTGTTTTTTGTTTGCCTTCCATTTTGAGATGAGTAACCAGGTATGTATTACTTCTGTTGCTGAATATTTACATGATATATATACTACTGTTATTTTGTAACTCCTGTGTACACTTACTATTTTTTCCAAATTATCTATCAGTCGTCCTCGTTCTCCAAATGATTTGCTAGCCTTATTTCGATACCCAAGAGATCCATATACTGTTGAACAAGCAAGAGCTGGGGAAATCTTTGAAAGGACATTACAGCTTATTCAAGATCATGTACAAGATGGGCTAATGGTTGACCTGAATGGAACAAGTCAGTACTGTTTCCTTACTTTTTCTGTGTTGAAGTGTATTTGCCTTCTTAAGTCATTATACTTCAAGAGAGATTTATTTTCTGAGTCTGAGTCCCAATTGCAGAACTGTATTGCATTGAAGGCCATGGAGTATTTGACTTTGAAGAATTATACCAAATATATGTGTTTGCCCAATTCAGTCCTTGGCTTACCTATGGCTTGGTTAGTTTGAGTCCTTTGAGTAGAGTGGCTTTATTTTTCCTCATGTTGACATACTAAGGAAAAATTCACATTCAGATTCATCTACTGGTCAAATCTGAGATAATGGAAGTGCGTAATGCATCCTGTTTGCTAACTCCCTGTGTGTCAGTTAATTAGAACCATTGTTTCATAGCGGAACAGGCTTTTCTGTTAGGTATTAAAATTAATCAGTATTTTGTTCAAGTTTCTTTGACTAAAACCATTAAGTGTCAGTGTGTCTTGGCAAGGAGGAAAGATGATAGAGCAAGAAAGATTTGTATACTTTACGAACTCAAGATTTCTGCATGTACCACAACCGTATTCAAAGAGTCATTTGCCACAGATTTCACTGTGTCAGACTAAGCAAATTGGTTCAGTTAATACTGATCCAATGTAATGAGAAATACAATTTTTGTTTATTTTTATAAATAGCAGGAAAATGTGAGATTTAATATTTCAGCCTTTTAGTTATTGAAGTCCGAGTTCAAATTCATAAAGTCCAGCTGGAGCGTATACAACCAATGTGTAGAAATGTGTGTGTACAGGCTCAGGATGTAGGATTGAAGCATTTGGAAGTAATAATAGAGTTTTAGCAGAGTATTTGAGACTTGGGACGTAGCCAAGAGCTACACTGGAAATCTAGAGGAAATATTTTTACTTACTATATTCTTTTTGATGTTTATAATTGAGTATTTATTGAAACTTCCGAAAACTTTAACTCTGACTGTGAACTAGGCAAGTCTTTAGAAGACCAAAGACTGCAGGCTTTGTGGAGCTTTGTAACATCTGCTAGTAAAAGAAGCTTGTTACTCATTATTAGAGCTGAGTAAATAATTTGTGATGAATAGTTTACCACAAAAACTTACTTAAAATTCTTTGAAGACTTGTGTTTTGTAAGAGCAACCTGATTTAATTTGTTTCTCTGATTAGATGCATATGCAAGCGTATTGTATTTAATACTACACAATAATATATAGCAATACAATGCATGTGGGAGCATTGCTTGACTGGTTTTCACTAGAGTTGTAATAGTGTGATTCAGTCACCTAAAGTTTACCAAAAATTGACATGAAAGCATACATGTACAAATTAATGAACGTAACATAAGACAGTTTTCTGTGATACTGGAAATTCTGTTCACGACCACAGCCCTCTAAAAATCCATAGAAACTTGGCTTTTAGGGAAACCTGAATAATAAAAGAACTCAGTTTTCATTGAAATAACCTAATACCTAGATTTTAATACTCCTATTTGTCCTTATTTGGTTTTATTTCAAAATGCAGAGCCAAATGGAAGGTGTTATTTAGCACTTCTACACTGAGAACAGTTTAGAAACATGGCAAATTCCCATTCAGACACTTTTTTTCTTAATTTTAAATCTTGGAATATTCCAAATCAAGACTACGAAGCCCAATTCTCTTCTGCAGTGCCAGATTGGATAACAAGGGAAATAACCACAAATTATTGCTTGGGAGGTTCAAATTAGATGTTAGGAAACAATTTCTCACCAGGAGACCAGTGCAGCACTGGAACAACATATCTAGAAAGACTGAGGAGTCTCAGTCTTTGGAGGTTTTCAAGCCTGCTGGGCAGGGATACAACTGAGCTGATCCAGTGCTGAAGAGGAGCTTGACCTGGGTAAGAGGTCCCTTCTAAAGGATATTTCTAAGATTCTGTGAAACATCTTGCAGTTTGAAACAAACAAATTATTTGAATTGAGGTAGCCGTTTTCTGAGCACTGGAAATGCCCAGCACCCAAGCTGGGCCAACCGAGCCAGTTAGCACCTATTGATCCAAGGATAACTAAGGGTCTGAGACTGACGTTTATAGCAGCTTCCACTGTGCTCAGAAAGCCATGGAATCAGATGAATAGATGAGACATTGCCTCCCATTGGAACTTCTAAACAGAGAAGCTGAATCTTTTATTTTAAGCTGGTAATGAAGGTTATTCCACCTATAACAGTCACCATGTGCTCACAACTTGATTTCAGAAATGTGGGTGGCAACCAGAGTAACAACAGCAGACAGAATTTTAAGTGAAGAGTGCATGAGTAACAATCATAAGAACTCCATGATGAATGAATATCATTTAAAAAGGAGTGTTTTTATTAAGAAGATATGTTTTATGCATGTAGTTTAAAATTAAACTGCCCTACTAGCCAGCTTATTAAAATATGTTATCAATAATGTCTTCAAATAATGTGTTTTGCTACATTACCCAGTGACACTTGCTAGTTTTACTCTGTGGTTTATTTTTCATTTTCCTAGTCTGGAGTATTACATAAAATAATTCATGTATATAGGAACAGGTTGGCTTTGCCCTAAGGGAATCACTAGGTCACTAATATCTTTGCTTTGGCTTTTAAACCACTGGACTACACATAGCTCGAGGCTGAGAAAACATAGATCCCACAGCTGAGCACGTGTCCTCTCCCAGTTGAACAGCTATGAGCAATCTACTCCCTTTCAAGGGAAACACAAAGAGGGGCTTTAGGTGGTTTGTTTGAAATTAGCCTGCATTGTAGAAATGGGCAGAAAGCCAGTATGTCTAACACACATCAATGTGTTCAATGCAGATGAAGGTCACTGTCTTTGCAGACACACTGAGACTGAGTTTAGGACTAAAAGGAGCAATTAGCCTACACAGACCTCTTGCAATACAGCATTCAGTTCATATTCTTGAATGGTAGGAACCCCATGTGTCTGTCAAACATAGTATCATCTCCTTTTTTCCTTCTGCCTTTATTCTGCATGTTAAGTTTTTACTGCTGACTGCAAGCTTTCCAGATCAAGAACCATTGTGATGTATGATGGTTCCTGATTGGCTAAAAGTGCATATACACTACCAGTTATTCTACCTTCTGGGTGCTCTCCTGGACCCTAGAACTCATCCACACAGTGCTTTGGATCAGCATAATGAGTTAAACAGAATCTCCCAGTTCTCCCCAATTACAATGCTTTTTTGTGAGTTGTAGTATGGTCTTGAACAGCATGAATTATTTTCAAAGTGAAGAATGTGGTCTAGGGCCACATTCAGTCCAGGTCCACAAAGTAAAGCTTTTCTGAAGGAAATTTTCCTGCTCCTTAGTGTATACCATAGGGGGATGTCTTTCTCAGAATCAAAGATTTCACTCTACAGACACATCTCTGCTGGTCTACACAAGTGGCTAATGTAGATTATGAAATTAATTACAGTTTTTCTTAATCCTGAAATGAAGCCCAAATGTTTTTTTAAGTAAAAGCTCACTTTTAGAATAACTTCTATTAGGCACAGCCTGAATATTCTGATATTTGCAATCACCCAACACTGCATTAGAAGACCTTGTGGCCTTCAATCCTTCTGCATTCTATTGTACCACAGCAGAGATCAAGCAGCACATAGACATAATTTCCAGTTATAAAAACATTATTATAGTGAAAGGTGGCATATGTTTTGTTTATATTATTTTATTTATGAACTGAGAAAAAAAATGCAGAACAGTTTTAAGTATGTTGTAGTTCCAGAGGTGAATTGTGTAGATTGCAAAAGAAACCTCTGCCAAGTGTCTCCTCTGTCACCTGTTTTCTTTAGAAACTAGCCATGGGTAATGTAAATGTGAGTTACTCAGTTTGTCCCAGAGACCACTGCTCTGTTCAGGTATATTGCCAGTGTTTATTTTCCTTAATGGTTTTTGTTGATTTTTATTCCCTTAAAATTCTGCAATTGTCACTGTAATAAAGCAAAACAAAGTAGTCATATTCACTGAGTTACCAAGCCTCAGAAGAAAAATCTTAAAAGCCATGTAAAAGTTACTGACAATTTTTTAAATGCTTTTGCTAAAATGGACAATATTTCTCATTTGTCTGGATAAGAGACTTCTATTTCTGAAAATACCTCTGCTTCATTAAGGGCCAAAATAACTAATGTATCACAGAATGTTAGAGGTTGGAAGTGGCCTCCAGAGATCATTGAGTCCAATCCCCCGGCCCAAAGCAGGATCACCTAGGGTGGTCTGAACAGGAATACATCTAAGCAGGTTTTGAAAGTCTTCAGAGAAGGAGACTCCACAAACTCTCTGGACAGCCTGTTCCAGTGCTCCATCCCCCTCACTGTAAAGTTTCTTCTTTCGTTGAGGTGAAACCTTTTATGTTCAACTTTGTATCCATTGTTCCTTGTCTTACTGATGTGCACCACTGAAAAGAGATTCGCTCCATCTGCTTGACACTGATCAGATCTCCTCTCAGTCTTCTCGTTTTGTAAAAGTTGTGCTTGAATTGGCATTCTACAAAGTTCTTCCTCACCTAAGAGTGATGGTTGCTCAAATGACCTAATTCTCTAGTATACATAATGTGATTATTATTGTTCTTTATAAACAATCAGAATATTTAATCAATTGACAAATGCAATATAATTTAAAAAAAAAAAAATCATGATCCCTGGGTATGAAGAGTCTATTAAGCCTTTGATTTGTTTTCTCTCTCTCTCTATCTTCTGGTTTTAGGTTATCATTATAATGACCTTGTATCTCCACAGTACTTGAACCTGATAGCTAATCTTTCAGGCTGTACAGCACATCGACGAGTGAATAACTGTTCAGATATGTGCTTCCACCAGAAGTACAGGACACATGATGGAACATGCAACAACCTTCAGCATCCAATGTGGGGAGCTTCTCTGACAGCCTTTGAACGTCTTCTGAAGTCTGTCTATGAAAATGGATTTAATTTGCCCCGGGGAATTGAACCCAGGAGGCTCTCTAATGGCTACCCTCTCCCAATGCCTCGCTTGGTTTCGACTACTTTGATCGGAACGGAAACAATAACTCCTGATGACCAGTACACTCACATGCTTATGCAGTGGGGTCAGTTTCTTGACCATGACCTTGACCTCACTGTAGCTGCCCTAAGCGAGGCCAGGTTTTCAGATGGTCAGCATTGCAGTTCAGTTTGTACAAATGATCCTCCATGCTTTTCAATCATGATACCACCAAATGACCCCAGAGTTCGGAACGGTGCACGCTGCATGTTTTTCGTACGCTCCAGTCCAGTTTGTGGAAGTGGCATGACATCTCTCCTGATGAATTCTGTGTACCCACGAGAACAGATCAACCAGTTGACTTCATACATTGATGCGTCCAATGTGTATGGCAGTTCGGACCATGAAGCACTGACAATCAGAGACTTGGCAAGTCAAAGGGGTCTTCTGAGACAGGGCATTGTACAGCGATCTGGCAAACCCCTTCTTCCATTTGCAACTGGCCCACCAACGGAATGTATGAGAGATGAAAACGAGAGCCCCATTCCTTGCTTTTTAGCTGGTGATCAGCGTTCTAATGAGCAATTGGGTCTTACCAGCATCCATACGCTATGGTTTAGAGAACACAACAGAATTGCCACAGAGCTACTGAAACTCAATCCTCACTGGGATGGTGACACAATATATCACGAAACACGCAAAATTGTTGGTGCAGAAATGCAACACATAACTTTTAGCCACTGGCTACCTAAGATCTTTGGAGAGGTAGGCATGAAGATGCTTGGCGAATATAAAGGTTATGATCCCAGTGTTAATTCTGGCATAACTAATGAGTTTGCAACTGCCGCTTTTAGGTTTGGTCACACACTCATTAATCCTTTTCTGTATCGACTGGATGAAAACTTTGAGCCTATTCCACAAGGCCATCTACCTCTGCATAAGGCATTCTTCTCTCCATTTCGGATTGTAAATGAAGGCGGCATTGATCCACTTCTAAGGGGATTGTTTGGTGTTGCTGGTAAGATGCGTGTCCCATCACAATTACTCAATACAGAATTAACAGAAAGACTCTTCTCCATGGCACGTACTGTGGCTTTAGATCTGGCAGCTATGAATATTCAGAGAGGCAGAGATCATGGAATTCCTCCCTACCATGATTTTAGAGTTTACTGTAATCTTTCTTCAGCTCAGACTTTTGAAGATCTGAAAAATGAAATTAAGAATCCTGAAATCAGGGAGAAACTTAGCAGGTGAGCCTGAGGTGAAGAAAACCATTCAATTATTTAAATGTGCATGCAAGATCAATAGTCTTATATAGAAAACAATACTTGTTGAGAAAGCGGTAAAAGAACTTTTAAAAGAAACTTCCATCTGTACCAGCAAATAGATGTGGAAAACTCTCATGCGCAGATAATTTCTCAACTTCTAGCTCTCTGTGAACAAAAATAATTTAACATATGCCATATGTTTCCATAAAATAATTAATTTTAAATGTCTGGTTTTATAAATGCTGTCAAATATGCATGTTATTTCGATGTAAGGTCGTATTTAATGCTGGCCTCATGCAAGCATTTACATGTTCAGTTCCACCCATTTTGTACATGAAAACTGTATTTTCATGTGGACATCCTTCACTACCAGTACTTGTAGAATCATAGAATTCATCTGTTCTTTAAAACTTCAGTGTTTGAAAGTAAGTCTTAGCTATCTGTCAGCTCTGATTTATGTACACAAAATCAATCGGAATGAGCCATGGTAAAAAAAAAAAAAAGTGTACAGAGGGGTAGGGAAGAGAAGCTATTTTAAAAGAAACAGTTCTAAGAAATCAGAAGGAAGCTACTAGGAGAAAGGAAATCCTGGGGTATACTTGCAGGCCCCTACAATGTTATAGACATATACAACCTACATTGCAGGATTTCTTGCATATACACTCACAGATTGTCCACAAAAGATGCAGCACCATCTCTGTAATTCTAATTCTTGAGTTGTTCCTATCTTTTTTTTTTTTTTTAAAGAACCTTACAAAATGTTGTTTTCAGTCTAAAAAGTGCCCCCAGCAACTGTGTTCTCATTCTTTCTTTTTTTTTCATATGACAATTTACCATAAACCAAAACATTTGGAAGGTTTCAGAATCTAAAAACCTTGTCTCTGGACACCTAGTGAGGTTACCAAAGACATTTAATGAAGCATTTGAGTACCTGAAGTGGCACATGCTGGTTATTTTGTAAATGCAAAATAATTTAAATTAAATACTTGTGATTTTCTATTTACAGGTTGTATGGTTCCCCACTGAATATAGACCTTTTTCCTGCTCTCATGGTAGAAGATTTAGTTCCAGGGAGCCGACTGGGGCCAACTTTGATGTGTCTGTTAAGCACACAGTTTAGGCGTATTCGGGATGGAGACAGGTAAATTGACATACCATGGAAGCCAAGATTAAATTGAAAATGCTTAGTGACAATTGCAGTGTCTTGTTTCCAGATCAAAGTGATTTTTATTGTCATTTATGAAATTATTACATAACTGAAGAAATAAAGGAGCACTTAGTGCCATTGGATAGGGCTGGGTGTTAGGTTGGACTGGATGAACTTGGAGGACTCTTCCAACCTGGTTCTATTCTATTCTATTCTATTCTATTCTATTCTATTCTATTCTATTCTATTCTATTCTATTCTATTCTATTCTATTCTATTCTATTCTATTCTATTCTATTCTATTCTATTCTAATACAATAATATAATTTATTTTCTTTTCTTTTTATGATCAGTATGAAATGCTGACCTCCAAAAAGCACCACTGCCAACGTGTATGTTACCCATCTCCTTTCAATAGTTATTCAATTACTTTAATGGCAAAAAGATTGTAGTGGTGAAACACTTCACTCATCTTCCTTACTTCAGCATAGGTTAGGAAAGTATCACTCTATGTATACCTTCTCTAAGTATTTCAGTATAACTAATCTGTGCATCAAGACTGAAAAACATATCCCAAAGGACACAATTTGATTGTTGTTCTTAAATGCGCATTATAAGCAATTTGTGAGTTTCCACACAAACTGAAACAAGAAAACTGAAACAAGAAAACTGTCATTTCTTTTGTTACAGTAGACAGCTTCCCTTAGCATACTTTCAGCACACTCATTTAGAATCTGGAAATCAACTTTTCTTCTAAGTTTCACCATAATTTGTGACCTAGCATACTGTTTTTTGCATGGCATGGGGTTGAAAAGGCCTAAGCTGATTAGTCCCATCCTAGTGAAAGAGAAACAGCGGAAGAACTATAAACAGTGATTTGATTCACTTTGCCTAATGTTATTTGTGTTATGTAAGTTATAAAATTGCTGCTTAAGATAGTATATAGGCTTTTAAAATTTTGGTAGTCAACAGCACAAGCCTTTTAGTATGCCTGTTTTAGAAACAACTTTCTTATATAAAATCTGTTTAAAAATTAAGCTGTGAAATGTGAAACTCATGCCTGGAGGCAAAGTCAGTGAAGGATGAAATATAAGCAGTATAATCTCCAGATTGCTTGTAACATTTACGTATTTATGTCACAACAGGATAATGATAATACTTTTTAATGTATGTGTGTTTTAATTTTTCTAGCAAAGGCTATTTTCCCCTTTTCTTTGTTTCATTTTGTTTGTTTGGTTTGGTTTTAGGGTTTTTTTTGGTGTGGCTTTCGTTGTTGCTTTTTAGTTTTTTTTCTGTTTAGCAACTATAGGAAAACATTCAATATTTAGGAAATGGGATATTGGTGCCCACAGAATGCAAATGTTTTGAAGCAACATGTGAGCAAATATTAAATATTATTGAACATCATGAGAGCAACTCTCACTTTGTAAAGCCTTTAATATGAGCAGAGGATCAAAGCTGCTTGCACCATGCAAAACAACTATGCCTGTGCAGGGAAAAGAAGTGATGCTTGAAGGGAGGCTAACTTCATGTCGAGATGGAAATTTCATAATCTTTTTGTGATCCCAGTACTTGGGAATTCATTGCCCAATATCCAATGCCTTATGAAAATAATATTTATGATAACTACATTTGTTAATAATTCTTCTAAGTCTAATATAAGATTGTTACTGATTTTTTTAATAAAGTCTAAAGAGCCTCCTACTTGGTTTTGGTTGAAATAGGTAGGAAAATGTACCAATGTGGAATTAAACTTTACCATTTTGTGAGATATAAACAATATCACAGTGAACAGCTCTTACGTTTTAGAATAGTGTAAACTGTTTTCAAATCCTGGACAATAACTTAAAATACTTTCTTTTCCAAGGAAATAAAATGTTTCAGGCTTACTTTTTAAAATAATATATTATTTGTGTTTTGTACTGATAAGAGGCCTTTGGCTCTTTATGTAAGAAAAATAATTTAAAAGTGCAGTATTTCCTCCTTAAAAATAACTGAGCATATATTAATAAGTTTCTGAATTAGTATAGTCATTAAAATAGTTTAATGAAAAAAAAAACATTTCCTTAGTAAATTAAACAATCTCACTTATCTTGGTAATAATCTCGGTGTAGATTGACCATTCTTCTAATCTCAGGAATTATATAATAATTTTTTCTTAGCCATAGGAAAGTTGCCTGGAGAAAGAAATACATGGCAATTTAAGCCCCTACCTTAAACAAACCCTAAACTTGGTAATCTAGAGCCATTTTCAAAGATACCCAAGACTTTGAAATGGAACTAGAAAAGAGATCAAAAGATGTGTTGAAGACCTTAGTACTTTGGGAGTGTTAACATGACAGTAAGTAGGCCATGACAGAAGTGACACCAAGCCCTTAGCTTTTGTCATCTAGATCACTTCCTCAGCTATAATGTGAAATTGAGAACAGAATTTATGGAAAAAATAATTTAATTATAAATACAATATTGCAAGTTCTTTGGAAGACTGTGTGTTTTGATTTTTCAATAGCAAACTTGTCTTTTCTGTGAGATTACAGGTTATGGTATGAGAATCCGGGTGTGTTCACACCTGCTCAGCTCACTCAGATCAAGCAGACATCTCTTGCCAGAGTTTTGTGTGACAATGGTGACAACATAACCAGAGTACAACATGATGTCTTTAAGGTGGCTGAATTCCCACATGGGTATAGTAGCTGTGAAGATATTCCTAAACTGGACCTCAGGATGTGGCAAGATTGTTGTGAAGGTCTGTGTATTAATAATGTACTTTCTTTAGTGTCTGTTCTTTTTTTATTGTAAGAAGAAGACAAAGGGGAAGGTCCTGCACCTGGGTTGGGGCAATCTCAAAAACAAATAAAGGCCGAGACAGGTGTAGTTTGAGAGCACTGCTGGGGAGAAGGACTTCAGAGTGTTGGCTGCTGAAAAACTCAACATGAGCACTTGCAGATCAGACTCAAACTTCTCTGCAAAACTGTGATTATCTATTTGGTAAAGAAATTAATACATAGAAAAAAAGAGAGAGGGTAATGATACAATCGCTTGACAATTATTGCAATCTTATAATTTATGTAGTAAGAACCTAGATTTCAAAAACAGTGTCTTGTAGTATTGCTGTTGAAAAGTATCTAGATCTGAGTTCTTTATTTTTTCTACTACTGGTTCTCTTGACTACTGCTGAGCAGGCTATTCATCATCCTTTCAAAAGAAATGCATGAATAAAGAACCAGTGTGCTGCATTTCTTTCACTAGTGTCCATTTAACTCTTTTGGTGAGAGGTAATTGTTCCTGTTGACTGAGAGTCTTCCGATGATGAAGCTCAGAACTTAAGGCAGTAGCTAAAGGGTAAACTGATGGAGGAATTGCCTTCAACCTGGTACAAGTATAGTAAATACAGAGGAAGGATTCTAACTGATTTAACTACCACGAGAACAAGTCTGAGTATCACTAAAAATGAAAAAAAGTAGATAGAGATTTACTGCTCAAAGTTATTGCACAATTTAGTTTCTAAACTGACTACTGTATTGGCTTGTTCTAAAAACAACTCTTTGTATAGTGTATTTCTGTCTAAAAAAATTCTTCCTTGGAAGACTTTGTTCAAAATGTAAGTTATTTGTGTGAGATTACAAGAAAACAAACATTAGGTTTCAATGAAATCTTGTTCTATTTCCCACACATATAATTTCATTCAAACCTTACTCTAATTTCTACAAGTTTGGGCTTTCGTGTTAGGTTAATCAGATTCTTTAAACAGTATTTACCAGCTTTGTCATTTCCAAACAGGTGATAATAGCTTATAAAACTCCAGATATAGCTGACACATTATGATTTTATTGCAAAGTCTTTCAGAATCTCTTCAAAATAACCCTGATGTGCCAGAAGAACTGAGAGAAAAATTTGGTTATTACTCTTCAAATACTTTACCATAAACAAATATCATATACTCCCAGTTCAGAATAAGTTCACTTTACCATGGTTCATGAAGCTTGACAGTTTCACAGATAGAATGATTTATTGATTTAGAAAAATTGTAAAGCTGGTCTGAGAAATTATGAGTTGATTCTCTAAATGTTATGTTATCACTGAGCCTTCTAGAGCAGATGTTATCTTTGGAAAGTCTTTAGAGTATTCAGACTTTCTACAGCCCAGGTTGTATTTTCATTCAGGAATATTGCTACAAGAGAGAACTACCGGATGTAGTGCAGTTAGACAACTGCCAAGCAAAAGAAAGGGTTCTTTAAAAAATTGCCTATCTGTATCCCCTCTTTCTGAACTCTTTTGAAGTCTGTGCAGAGGTTAATGGATAAAAAACAAAGTATGCATGGCTTGAACTGCTTTCTTGCTTGGAGGAATGCATGTGATGTGTTCTGTGTGAATTCAGGTTTAAGCAATTACTTAAAAAAAAATCATTCATTCTGTGGCACTGAAGACACCACTTGATGGGGAGCATACTCAGCATACATTCTGGGACTGCATTTACTTTAAGCTAGATATACTCTGGATTTTTTTTTCTTTGAATTTATTCTTGGGTGGTTTTTTTTTTGGGGGGGGGTTCTGTTTGCTTGGTTTGGTTTTCCTTGTTTTAATTCAAGTGATTCTCCACATTTCAAGTACTTCTGATTATTTTATACCTAAAGTTATCCTCAGAATTTAGACTGGTTGATTGCACTTTATGTATGTTTAATAAGTGACCCCTATGTTCAGCTGTTTCAGCCTGGTTAAAAAACATGTCTGTTTTTGCCATCCTTCCTGTTTTGTTCAGTTCAAAATACTTTTCCATGTGAAGAAAATAAAAAAATATTAGTTACAAAAATCTGCTTCTTAGATTTCTCAAGTACAGCTAGTTTTTATTTCTTATAAAACAGAACATTATTTAATTTTATAAAGCAACACCAGATTATTTTAGATTTCAATTAATTAATTTTGCAACATAGTTATTATGGTGGGGAAAACAATGGAATTCCACTGAGGTGCACAAGTTTTCCTTCTGTTTTCCTTCACTTTCTACCTCTTTTTGTCTTGTCAGACATTTTGAGGACTTCTTGCAGATTTACTGCAGCTCTTTATTTGAGCTTCAGATTTTCCAGAAACTAAACTTTAGTGCCTTTTGTTTTTTTTTTTAGGCTCTGTAGTGAAAAAAAAAAAAACAACAAAGCCCACCCCCATAAAACCCAAACTAACAATAAACTAAAAAACAATCAAACAAGACTTCTTTTTGTTTTTCCTAAATGCTCAGTGTACATTTCAATGATTACTTTTATTGACATTGTATCATTGTTCTGAATCCAAAACACAAAAATAAACCCTTCTTCCCTCAAATGTAAACATATTGTTATGGCTATGCCAAATAATGAACTATGTAAAAAACCCAACCAAACCAAAAAGCACAAAACAGAAAATAGGTGCAAAGGCATGCCTCAAATGCAATCTTGTTTTTACTCCAAATATGTAAATTCCAAATGTTTTCCATTTTGAGTCTTTAAAAGTTTCACACTTTTTTTTTTTTTTTTTTAATAAAATGAAAAATGCATTTCAAATCACAGAATAGTGGGTGTTGGAAGGGACCTCTGAAGATCATCCAGTCCAACTCTTTTAGAGCAAGTTCACCTAGATCAGGTTGCACAGGAACGTGTACATACAGGTTTTGTAAATTTCCAGAAGAAAGTCCACCACCTCTCTGGGCATCCTGTTTTGGTGCTTCAGGACTCACAAAGGAATGAAGTTTTTTCCTTGTGATTTGGTGGAGTCTCCTATGCTCTAGTTTGTGCCCATTTTCCTTTGTCCTGTCATTGGGCAGCACTGAAAAGACCTTTCAAAAATGATGGAGGGTGGCTTAACAGTAGGATTTTGTCAGCTCCATCAGCGCTTGTGTGTACGTTCCATTGGGGCCCATAGATTTCAGAATTCCTGTGGATTTTCACTCTGCCTGAAATTATCTTTGATATTTATGTTCCAGAAGATGAGCAGTTTTTATCTGCAAGCCATTCTTAGTAGTCCTGTTTAATTTTTCTTCTGAGGAGGTGGGATTTGCTTTGTTTGATGTCAAGAAGATAATGGTTCTCTTTTGTCTTCCTGCAGGCTACCTAAAACCTATTCAGATCACAAAGACGCAGTACATTGTAAAATGTTTTTAGGCTATTATTAGCCACGCCTTATAGTTACATTTTGTAAATTATCTGGATATTTGCTTTTTCAGGGTCTGAGCTTTCTACTTTTGGTAGTATCAGTCTGTGAGTTTCAGGATGAACTAGAGAGAACATCTTTATTCTCAGAATTTTCCACCACATCAGATAAGGGGTGACAATCTCTGTTGCCACTTTTATCTTTTGCTTGCTATCATTGCTGTTTGTGCAAACTGCGTCTATTCTGATCTGAGAAGATTACTACTGAATTTTAGACCAACACTACAGTTTTTGCTGCTATTTAATTTATCGTTTACTGGAAAGACTTATTCAACAGAAAACATGAAGAGGCGTGATGTAATGGCCTATTTAGCAATAAAAAAAATTATTTTGAATTAGGGCTTCTTTTGGAGTGAAAAGTGTTTTTCCTATATTGTGTAATTTTTAAGTAGCTGCCTTGTGAAAATATCTACTAAAAAAAAAAAAAAGTCAACATTTTAGATGTTTTCAGTGTTCCTTCTCCCTTTTACTGCTCCCACTGGCATGATTAGAAGTTCTTAGCTACATACAGACATTTACAGTAAGAGTAACTTAATTCACTGCCATAAATCTCAGAGAACAAATGTAGTATCAAATAGAAGAACTAGCTACATCAGTGTGCTTTTCTTCACATTCCCTAAGTCTCTCAAGTTTTTTTATGTAATGTACTGTTAGTGTAGTTCTCCTTGACTTAGATTTTGAGAGGCAATTCACTGGGAATGAAGAGTGCTCGGTAGCTGCAAGTATCGGGGCATTTGCTATCCAGTTTACCTTGTGGGAAATAGGATTTTCTGAAGATGTGAACAAGTTTTCCACATAGAAATTATTTATCTTGACACTTGCAGCATCACAATACCTAGCTTCTAATAGCAAGCATCTATAGAGAAAAAAATATTCTCTAGGTCGCTTTAAAATTTTCAACTTTTCTGCAGAAAATTAGTTGAACTGGGTATAGCTAACATGGGGAAATTCTGGGGAGGCTGAAAACAGTTGTGTTTTTTTGTTGTTGTTTTTTTGTTTTCTTTTTTTCTTTCATTTACTACTAAGATATTCTTTAGTTTAGGAAAAAAAACCAGACCAAAACCAGATAAAATTCTTGGTTTAAGCTTTCTGAAATCTACAGCATTCTGTCCTGTACCCCTCAGCATCCTCTTCCTTGTGCCTGAAACAGAAACTAAGCCAAACTTGTTCATTGCACAAGTTGATGTGTTGGAGTTTTTAAAAAATACAGAATGTCAGGTCTGTGTGCTTGAAGCTGCCACTGAACATGTGGTTCTCATATTTACCAGCCTAAGGTGATAAAACTTTCCCAGGATTTCAGACCTTTGTTTCTAAAAAAGAACCTTGGAATAAAAGCACAATGGGCCATTGTATTAGTGTACCAAAACAAAAAAATAATTGTGAAATTACCTTAGCAGTTATTAAACAAAAGAGGATAGCAGATATTTTTTCACAAATTGCTTCCTGGAGAAAGTTAAATTTTCTGTGACGGTTGAGAAAACTTTTGCTTTATAAAGATAATTCCTGTGACCAAAACTAGGCCTTTCTGCAGTGGCCTTTCAGGGTGTGACAACCCCTTTTCTTATCATACTAAATACAGAAGTGTCTAAGGATGATCAAAAATGCCTTCAGTGCCAAACATTTTACAGACACATTTGGAAGAGCTTAGTTTCTAGTGGAGAGCAAGGACATTGTGTGAGAAACAGTAGAACACACAAGGAGGAGCAATATGTTTGCAGTAAAGATCCTCTAGTTCTAGTTGAATCTGCCAATATTATAGGAGGGTGGTAATAAACTTACTCAAGAATGGGACAAGATGTGAGCAAAGAAAAAGGAAGTAGAAGTGTAGATGAATCATGCTCAAGAATAGGTGTTTTTGAACTGAAAATCAGTACCGAGTTTTTTTGTATTTTTTTTTTCCTGTTATTAATTGATTAATTGGTTGTTTGGGTTTTGGTTTTGGGTTTGTTGGTTTGTTTTTTTTTAATCTATTGATAGTTAATTGATACTAAACTTTGGACAAAATATGTTTTTTCCTAACAGGGAAATTGTAGTAGTTGAATTTAAAGAAAAGTTCAGTACACTTAAAAATAGGCCAAGATACCTTTTTTGTTTGTTTGTTTGTATAATCATAGTGCAACTTTATGCTTGTTTCTCATGTTACTCAGTTCAGCCATATTTTGAGGCTCTTTTGTTGACTTGAAAATTGTGCAGTAATTTGTGGTAATACTTTGGATGTTTGATCTAGCTACTACTAAATTCCAGAAAAATACTTCATAAAATGTTGTCTACTTTCTGAATAGAATTGTTGTGATGCAAGTGTAGTGGGTTTGCAGTGACCTGCCCCCCACCTTTTAAAACCTCAGCTAAAACTCAGCTATCCCATCCCAAAAATAATTCAAAGCCAAGAGAGTGGAAATTTCTGAAGTGAAATGAATAGTTAAAACAGCACTGATATATTTATGAAATTAATTTTTAGTCTTTTTTTTTTTTTTACATAAAAAGTGTATACAAATAATCCAATTCTCTTCATCCAAGTGGCTTAAATGTTGTATTCCTGAGACATATTCAGCTCCAATCGAACTGATTGTAGACGGATCAAACTGAATGTATGAGCTGCTTCTGCCAATGCAGAAGACACTGTAAAACTATCTTAATATTATAACTTCTGAATTATACCATGGTTTATAATGTGTTTCTTATTTCAGACTGTAGAACTAGAGGACAGTTCAATGCTTTTTCATATCACTTTCGGGGAAGACGTTCTCTTGATTACAGCTTTCAGGAGGACAAGCCAATGAAGAAAATGAAAATGTCCAAAGCAATAAGGTGAATATTTTTTTTTTAAGTTATTGAAAAAAAAAATTGTATTCAAAATTGAGTGAAAATGAATTATTTCTTTGTAAGCACATACTGCTTATCTGAGATGACTATGTAGTGTCTACTCACTCTGGCAAGGAAAGTTGCTAGACAGATATGCAGAAAGGTGGATTTATTTCAGCAGTTTCAGATACTCATGCAGATGTTATGATGCTGGAGCACCACCATTGTATTTTACTTAATTGATAAGAAGATGTATTGAAGTAACAGAATCTTTACATGTTAAAGATTTCAAACAAGAGAAGACAGTGGCAAAATATCAACAACAGGAAAAGAAATATTCCTTTAAAGTAATACTTGAAGAAGAATGTTTCACCTGCCTTTGCAAGTGAAGCCTTAGAAGTCCCAAAATTCTGCAACTGCTCAAGAGTTAAATTCAATAAAAATGAAAGCAAGAAAAAGTAAATGCTGCTGAGAAGCGGCCCATTTTCATTAATATGCTGTTGGACTATGTTTCAGAAAACCTCTAAAATCTACATCAGTCCTTTTACTAATTAGGACTACAGAAAAGTAAATTGACAATACTTTATTTATACATAACGAAAGCTAAAGCAAATTCAGTCCTTTAGTATTCTCACATTCATTGTTGTATTTAAGTTCATTATAAGATTTTTTTTCCTCTTTTTTTTTTTTTCCTTCTCATTTAGAATAACTTGAGCAGGTAGGGAAGATTAAACATTTTATTATACAGTAGCAGCTGGTTTACTTGAATTTTGGCATGTTATGTTATTTAGAGTTCTTTTTATTTAATTTATTTAATTTAGATGAAAAACTATGGGAAACTAAGTAGCATGAACACCTGCCAGTAAGTCGTGGCTTAATTTCTTCAGAATGATTTTTTATATGAGAAAGGATTTCATTCCAGTTCATTTTTTGGGTATTGCTTCTGAAGAAGACATGCTAACAAAACAGGAATACTCGTATGGATTCCAAGGATCTTAATGTAATAAGTGGCTTCATAATTAGTGTTATCCTTGGGTTTGAATACAAGTTTTCTTAAGTGGTACCAAATAATGTATTATTAGTTATGAACAGTTCCTTTGATAACTGTTTCCTGTCCACAGATTGAACTTATCAACACAATGTAATGTTGTGCAGCTCTTACCAGATATGAGCTAGAAAGTGCTCATTGACAAAAGAGTAGATTTTGTGTATGATTATCAGTACTGATTCCAAATGTTAGTTAAATTGGGACACAGGAATATGTTTTGCTAATGAACATGTAGAGGGTAAAACTAGGAATCTGAATGTGAAATGTGAGTTCTATGTTTGGGTGTAATGTTCTCTAAGACTCTTTCACTTTCATCTGATTCCACATTAGATGCTCAAGAGATTTCCCAGTGATTTCAAAGTGATGCTTTACAGTGTCACTGGTGACAACCTTGTGTGTTGTCCTGCTGTGTGAAATGCATACATTAGTCTTCTAAGTGGAGGAAATTCCCTGTTGCTCCTCATGTTAACAGTAATCCACAGTTCACTAGGCCCAAGTTTGTCTTCAGCACCAGTGGGTCTTCTCTACACCCACTGGTTCATAAACTTGTTGGTTGCTCTTCTTCTATATTTGTTGGTAAATTTTCTAAAATATCTATCATGTACAAATTACTTAGATAAATATTCTGTCTTGGAATATATTTCTTGCAGGTCTGTGAAGCAGCGTAAATATTTTCTCAATGCCACATCAGCATCTGTTGAAAATCAAAATGTACTAATGAATGACTTCAAGGAATTTGTTTTGAAAATGCAAAAAACTATTTCAAGCCTCAGAAACCAGGTAAGGTGCTACAATGGATCGTTTCTAATTGTAGATTTAATTTGTAATATTTTCCTTCTGTTTTTAGTCAACATCCACTGCACCCCAAATCCACCACCACATTGCATCTCAAATAAAACACAACACAGGACATGGTGTGTTGTTTCTCTTTATTTCTGTGTTCTTTTGAAATCATACTGAATTTTTCCCATAATTAGACTCTCCTGACAAGCCTGGAGGCTTGTGTAACCATTGTGTACTAAAATTGGAAATAGTCTTGTTCTATAAACATGTCTGTAGAATTAATAACACTTTTATTTTTTCTACCTGATCTATGTAAAACTATGATTAGAAACTAGACTTCATAAGAAGTAACGTGACAGATTATAGTTGTAAGGTCTGGATTTATAGATGCAAATCATATATTTAGTTGCATAGTAATTTGATCTTTGATGGTATTATTTAATCTTTGTTCAGTGCTCCCATTTTGACAGTGGAAGAACTATGTTAAGCCTTTCTGCATTTCAGTCAGTTCTTCCATCTGAAAAATGTGTGAGGGATTTTTCAAAATTGTACCTTTCTAACTCTTGTTTCAAAAAGCATGAAATCAGCAAGGTAAGCTAACTATATAACCCCCTATTTCTTTGTGATCATTAAGGAAAACACAGATAATAAGAAATCTGAGCAAACATTTTTATTTAAGTTGGGGTTTGTTTGGGTTTTTTTCACCTCCTTTTCATTCAAATTTTTGAGAGTTTAGATTTGTCTTTTCACATGTCACATATAGCTGGCTTCACTTTGTATATTCCAGTTGTATATTCCAACAGTAGGAGAGATCTTTGGTTAGTTTTCATTTGAAAGACTTTCTCCATGTGTATTGCCTGTTTCTAATCTTTTAGCATTGTGAAAACCAAGTAGCAAGAAGGAAAACATGGACAAATATTGGTCATCGATTATGTAGCATAAGAAAAAGGACAAAAGGTCTTACACCAGTAATTTTTTTTTTTTTTAATTCAGCTGTTGATATATTTTTAATGTTTTCAGATAAAAAAAATTGAATCACGCCTCAGTAAAACTGATTGCACTGATGAAGAAGGTAAATCATATTCCAGCAATGAAACCTGGAAGAGGGATCCATGTACTGTGTGTGAATGCAAAGTAAGTTTGTGAATATCCACTTCAAAATCATGTTGGGTTCTGCTTCTAAAATAGCACGTCCAGTTTTGTGCCTGCTAATTTCTGGGTAATAGTTGCTAATTTTTTTGTTTGTTTGGGTTTTTGTTAATGGATCTTAAGTTATTTGGGGAAAAAAAAAACAAAACATTTTTCAGACATCCCTGCCCATAACCTTGATTTTAAATCCAGCCCTTATCTACCTATATTTCCATTTTCACTGCTGGCAAAATTAACTGTTAAGTGAGAGACTTAATGAAAAAGTCTGCTAAAATGCATTAAAAAAAAAAAACAAAAACTCAAATAACTTCGTGCTGGATTTTAATTTTCTCCTTGTCATGGTGAAATTTCCAAAAAGGTAGTAAAAGAAATGTTGGTACTTGATATTCCAGAATTTCATTCCTGAAGGTTAGATAAAATGGCATACTAGTCCATTAAAGATGGTAGACTACAAAGAGACTTCTCAGTATAAGTTTATGCTGAAATAAATTAGGTGGAGTTAATCATAGTAGCCAGTTGCTGATAGCAGCTGCCATGGAACCAGCTAGGTTGAGGGCCATGAGGATAGAGAAAGACGTGAAGGTGTTGGTCAGCATTCAGCTGAGTATGAGCCACCAATGTGCTGGGTAGCCAAGAAGGCAAACAGCATCCTGGCCTGTATCAGGAATACTGTGACCAGCTGGACCAGGAAAGTAATTGGCCCCCTGTACTCAGCAGTGGTAATGCCACACCTTGAATACTGGGTTAAGTTTTAGACCCTTTACTATAGAAAAACATAGAGATGCTGGAGTGGGTCCAGAGAAGGGCAGCAAAGCTGGTGAAAGGTCTGAAACAGGTCTTCTGAGAAGTAGCTGAGAGAACTGTGGTTCTTTAGTCTGGAGAAAAGGAAGCTGAGAGGAAATCTGACTGCTCTCTAAAACTCTCTGAAAAGAGTTACTTCTCCCAAGTAACAAATTATAGGATGAGAGGAAATGGCTTCAAGTTGCACCTTGAGACATTTAGGTTGCATATTAGAAGAAACTTATTGACTGAAACGGCTCTCAAAGTCTGGAACAGGATCCCCAGGGAGGTGGCTGCATCGCCATCCCTGGAGGTGTTTCAAAGACACAAAGATGTGGAGCTGAGGGACATGGTTTAGCATCAGACTTGGTAGAGTTAGATAATTTTTGGACTTGATGATCTTAAAAGAATTCTATGATTCTAAAAATGTGTTTCTAGTTTGGAACGTGTAACTAACTATATCCTGTGTTTGTTATTATTTTTCCTGACACAGGTTGGCCAGGTTACTTGTTTTGTGGAGTCCTGCCTGCTGCCCGACTGTGAAGCACCTGTGAAGGTTGAAGGAGATTGCTGTCCAGTCTGCTTAAATCAAAATATTAATAAAGAGAAGCCATAAGCCTGCTTTTAAGAATTTAGGGTGCATACTCCTCAAATCATATCAATGCCTACTGATGGCAGAACCAGGTAACTCCAGTCTTAACAGCAGCAAGAAATCAAGATTTACAGTATTGTAATGGTGCTGTAGCAGTATAACAATGTATATTTTATTCTCTGCCCATGAAGGTAATCACAATGCAAAAACTAATGAAAGGGAAATTAGCAAACAGGTCAAAGTTAGTTATGTGTTAAACTTCTCAGGTTAGACAAACTCAAAACTGGTGCTACTTTAAAAGAACACTGTCAGGTAGTTTTAGGTACCCAAAATCGCTGGGCGTTTAAGCCTTACTTTAAAATTAACACTTCATTTCCTGTCTTTAAATAGCAACATAAAGAGTTTACTGTCCCTTTTCAGGATAAGTCTAACTTGATATTTAGCAATTCGTTATTTAGTGAATGCAGGGAAAAGGTGAACACAAAGTTGCTGTGCCCACAGCAATGCTTAGAGGGATGATTTCTACAAACACCAATATGTGGAAGTTCTTTTGAATCACACTATCATTTCTGCACCTGGACCAGCAAGGAAATCAGAATTACATGACGTCTTTCAACATACTTTAATTAATTCAAAGAGCAAAATTAATCAAATTTTTCAAACCAATGAAGTAAAGAAACCTACAACTTAGTAAGGAAATATAAATAAATGGAATTGGGAAACATAAAGAGCAACTGAATGGCTATTAACAGGTGTAATTTACAGTGTTCCTCCTTCTGGGAAAGGACACAGGACAGAGTAGTATTTGATCTTAAAGTGAACACAATAGTTTTTGCCAAAACATATGTAATTGCTTGGTAACTTAGTTGTTGTTCATTTATTTTTTAATCATTGTGACATGACTATCCAGTGCAGTTTCCATCCAGTCCAGTTTTAAACCATGCTTCTCATAAGCTCAAATATTTGTATGGCCCTGTTATGAAAATGTGAAAACATGTCACTTGCCTTTTTCATATACACTTCCTACTGATTCCTTGTGCATATTGTCCAATGGACAAAGATTCCTGATTACATTCTGGCACTGTTTGTTGGGGGAAAAAACAAACAAACAAGCAAAAAAAACTCAAAAAAACACAAACCAAAGCAAAACAATCAAAATCAAGCATCATGATTAATTCTGGGTTGACTACTTTTTCTGATAAGGTATTTGTTTTTTAATTTTTTTTTCCAGTTTCATTTAATGCATATGCAGTTTTACCTCAATATTTTTGTCATTCGTGTTAAAATTGGTCTGCAAATGGACTTTTATCTCCCATTTAATAAATGTTTAACATTATAGAGTATATGTCTACACTAGCATTTCAAAGTTGTATACTTTTTAGAATACAAACTGCATTTGACCAGGACTTATATATTATGTTCAGTGAAGGACAACTATCATACCTCATTTTACAGCTTTTTTTTGTGCTTTTACAGAAATGATTATTTCCCTGAATACCTAATATGTTACAATTTATGATTCTGTCCTTAAAATCTAAATCAGGACTATATAGAACCACGGCTCTTCTTTGGTTACATAGTCCACTGACTTCTGAAGTTATTGTTCAATTTAGGGAACAGAGATTTTGATATTGAAGAAATCTACACAGAATTAAGCATTCTCATCTTATACATTTCAGATGATGCAAACAGAGTGAATACTTAGTTATTGCATGGTAGATCAAATACTTGTCTAATAACTAACCTTGCAGCAGCAATATGCATTCCACTATAGTATTCTGGCACATAATTTCTCTGATTACTAACAGCAATAATTTCTAATTTGAATAAACTGATACCATGACACACTTTCAAACTTTGGTGTATCTTTAAAGCTTACTCCAGAAACTTGTTTCATACTATGGTAGGAACAATATGTTCATGTGAGTGGTGTGTTAAATGTGTGTGGTAGAGGTACATATGGAACTATGATTTATATTTTTAAGAATATTTGAATTGGTTTTATATACAGTGTTTTGACTTGTGTAATTTCTTTGTCCATGCTTTTAGAAATTGTGTGTGGCAAGCATATTTGATTATCATATGGTTCCTAGAGGTTGTCATTCCTGTATTTCTTTAATATTCTGGTATTTTGCTGACTTCCATTAATAGTCCAAACCACATGTCTCATCCTGTAATTCCAACTCCAATGGAAATCTCTTTGACCTATAGCAGAGCTAGCCCAAATACAATTGGATTGTCTAACCAATTAACTGAAGCAGTATTACGTGCAGCTGGCTACTGCTTGCATTCTTTTATTCCAGTTTTCTATTAAATACACTTTCTGACAGTCTGCGAGAGTTGGGGCTCTTCAGCCTGGAGAAGAGAAGGCTTCAAGGAGACCTTATAGTGGCCTTCCAGTATCTGAAGTGGACTACAAGAAGGCTGGAGAGGAACTATTTACAAGGTCTTGTAATGACAGGACAAGGAGTAATGGGTTTAAACTGGCAGAGGGGACATTTAAATTAGATGTTAGGAAGAAGTTCTTTACAGTTAGGGTGGTGAAACACTGGCTCAGGTTGCCCAGGGAGGTTGTGGATGCTCCCTCCCTGGAGGTGTTCAAGGATAGGTTGGATGAGGCCTTTGGTAACCTGTTCTAGTGGGAGGTGTCCCTGCCCATGGCAGGGGGTTGGAACTAGATGATCTTTGAGGTCTCTTCCAACCTAAACCATTCTATGATTCAAGATTTCTGCTTCTAGAAGAAAAGAGTTCCCATTTATACATTATAAAATAGTACCTTATATCTGATCATTCCTTTTCTCCAGCCTCCAGAGTAAAATGGGAGGTTTTCTTCATTGTTCACTGCTTATTTATATGGTATATAGAATGGGCGTGTGAGTCTGAATATCCTTAAGTGTAATTTTGAGTGATTTTCAGCCAGCCATCTTGTTATAAACCATTCAGGAAGAACAGGTCTTTATCCATAGTTTAAAATATAATCGGTCATGGGTTGTACTAATTTAGTTTTCTTGCAGTGTCTGCAGAATCAACATTGTTTTTAACATTTCTGAAGTAGTGGCCAGTGCCTAGGTGACCATTCCTCAGTGTCCACTCTGAGTATATTGCTGTAATATGTTACAAATTTTACATATTTATTTTATTTTTCTAATGTTACCTAAAACAAAGCCTTTGTTGTTTTTACTTTAACCAGTAATTTTACCAAAGAACTGTTTGCACTGTATAATGAATGCTTTTCAGTTAAAATAAAATGGGACACATTTCCAATTAAATTTCAAGTGATTTCTTCTTCATGCATGCGTTGTTTAGATCATTCTATCAAAAATCTGTATTACTTACCTTTGCAGGATTGTCATGGTCAGCTCTCCATTTATGAGACCCCATGTAGGATTCAGCAAATTCCTAGATACTACGACACACTCAGTTGAATTCACTGTTCTTATCAAGGTGATGGGGGGAAAAAATGTACATAGACTCAGAATGGCTATTTAAAAGCTTACATATTTCTTAGCACAAACATGTTTGCAAGCTCTTAGTGCTGCACATATTTTTCCCATTTTTATGGGAATGTCATAACACAGGCATCCTGTTCTTACACCACTTCTTTGTGTCTTAAGTTAGATCCAGTAATGACTTGCTTTCTGGTGCACCTAATAATACAGTCATTCTGTATTCACAGCTTTTCACAAATGGCTAATTAGGTTCATGCAGTCTCAAAATGAGGTTTCTGTGCAGAAGAGAGCTGATTTACCTCTTTCTGTTTCTCCATAACACAATATGAATTACTGCTGAACACACCATGAGGTATTCTTATGCCTTGCTACAGTGTTAGGATCTCTGGAGTAGTGAGTCAGTTCCTTTGTTAGATCCACATGAGATTCTTCTGTTTCTTCAATACTTCATAGACTAAAGCATTTCAATTTCAATTAATATAGTTCTAAGTTTCCTTACAGGAAAGTGGTAGTTTCCTAACAGGAAAGTGGGAAGTTTAACTACTTGAAAGGAAGATATAGCAAGGTGGGTTTTGATCTCTTTTTCCTAGGAACAAGTGACAGGATAAGAAGAAATGGCCTCAAGTTGCACTAGGGGAGGTCTAGGTTGAATATTAGAAGAAAATTCTTGACTGAAGGGGTTCTTAAAAGACTGCAACAGGTTTGCCAGAAAGGTGGTTGTGTGAGCGACACGATTTAAGACAGTTTAGCACCAGACTTGGTAGTATTAAATAATGGTTGTACTTGATCTCAAAGGTCTTTTGCAACTGAAATTATTCCATAATTCTAAGTTAAAGATGGACTCCACAGAGATAAGAATCATTGGCAGGTTCCAGCTAACTGTGTGTCATTATGGTTCAAATACGGCAAATCTAGAAAATCAGAACTGCAGGAGGTTCATTTATGTATTTTCTAGCAGGCTGTTGAAATATCCTGCTGCTCTTCTCAAATGTTGATGAATAGTGTTCAGACACTACTGCATAAAATTTTAGGGCAATCAGCTTATTTTTTAATCCAAATTCAGATAAAATTTGTTTGGCAAAGTACATGATATATATGTTTTTCTAGTAACTTGGATTGGTAATAAAATCTTCTTGTAACAGATAGAGTAAATTCCTATGGTTCGAGACCTAATCTAATAATCCTCTAATATTTACTTTTCAACAATTTGATGTGTTTTGTTTTGGTTTTGGTTTTGTTTTTTTGGGGGGGCGAGTTGTTGTTTTGGTGTTTTGTTTATTTTATTCTTTTTCACCATGAGACTAAAACAGGCAGAAACTTGGAGAGAAGGCTTTGTTTCTGTACATAACATTTTGTTAGTCTGAACAAGACAAAAGCCAGGGTTCAACATGGATAATCACCAAGAATTTTGACAACAGTTTTAAAAAAAAAATCCACAAAATTTAGACATTTAGAACAAAAGTCTTGGACTGATACCGATATATTTTGAGAAAGAATCAGTTTTATTTGAAGTAACCTGAGTAAGTTGACTTTATTCCTTTCAATTGATTACAGCTAACAATTATTTGGCTACAGCAGGATAAAAGTTTTCTTCATTGGGAATGACCTCCTATAGACAGTGACTTTGTTTTGTAAAATGTTTTGCTGCCAGAGTGTATATCATTATATGATCTAAAATACTTTTCCTTATATTGTTTTTAGTCTCCTACTAATTTGTTTTCTCTGTAGTACTCATCAAATCAATAATGCTGGTAGTGAGATTTTTTTAGACATGTTGGGACTGTTCCGTGGCTTTATGTTGGAAACTAGAATAAAGTATCAAAAGCTGGTACATTTGGGTAATTTTCTCAATCCTTCTGCTTTATTATGTTGTCTTATTGTTAAAATAGATGAAACATTCTGCATATACAGGATAATACAATTATGAAATTACCAGTAGATAGAATGGTAATTCTATCACCGTTACTGATGATCACTCATCTGCAATATGGGGTTCAGAGAAGTATATTTCAGGATTTACTACAAGACAAAACCCAAGATCTGATATGACAGATCTCATTGTCAGGATATGTTAGCAAAAAAATACCAATATGAGCATTTGCATACATCTCATTCATGCCAGGAGCTTGTCAGTTTCCCAGTAGAGTGTAATGGCATTATCCAATTAATTGCTAAATATGCAATAAGTTACTAGATACTAATATTGTCCTAACCAGCTTGGCATTAGGATGTACCTAATCAGGAGACTGTAGAATCGTGACAAGGCAGCATTGTGTGCTAACAGTGCATTTTACAGCCATCCTTGCTACTTAGTTTAATGCAATAACTCCTTTCCTCTTTTCACACTTAGCCTCCTGTGACATGACAAGGAATGACAAGGAAACTCCTGAAACTCTAATGTACTGGGGTTTTTTTGTGTTTGGGNTTTCTACCCAGCTTTTCTGCTGTCCAACCAACAGTTGATGAATGGTCCTTTCACTGCTTTATCATTCCATCTTGGTAACAGGAGCAGATCAGATATGTGTAAGTTACAAGAACAGCCTAGCTGCATTTAGCTAAAAAGCTATGAATTGAGTATCTCTGATTCAAAAATGGAACAGAACAGCAATTCATAGAAGTATAGAATCATAGAAGGTTAGTGCTGAAAGAGATGTTAAAAATCATCTAGTTCTTAACCCCCTGCCATGGGAAGTGCCATTCCACTGGGCCAGGTTGCTCAACGCCCCATCCAACCTTCCTTGAACACTACCAAGGAAGGGGCACCTACAGCTTCCCTGGGCAGCTTGTTCCAGTGTTTCACTGAGAATATTAGAATTTCTTTCTAATATTTAATCTAAATCTAACCTATTAACAGTTTAAAATCTTATCTTCTGTCCTGCCACTGCGTGTCCTTATAAAAATTCCCTCTCCAATTTCTTTTACGTCTCTTTATAGCAGTCCAGATGGCTGCTACAAGGTCTGCATTCAGTAAAGGAATAAACTTAATTGTTGCATTTAGTAAAGATGTTTGTATCTAATTGATTCATCCCTCAGTGATACTAAAATATTGCTGTGTTGACAAAATAAATTCCATTACCCACTTCTATCTGTGCAAGATGTTTTCTGTTGTTAATCCGGCTCACAGCCATTCCAAAGATCATCACAATGAAGTGTTTCATGTCTCTTTTCACAGAGATTAGTATAAACAAAGTACCCAGAGGGGAGGGGGAAAAAAAGCATCAGGAATTGTCCTGAGAAAGTAAAAGATACTATCTGTTTTGGCAAGAAGGGGGGAAAAATTATTTC
Organism: Psilopogon haemacephalus; assembly: GCA_013396835.1. Classification (NCBI taxonomy): domain Eukaryota; kingdom Metazoa; phylum Chordata; class Aves; order Piciformes; family Megalaimidae; genus Psilopogon; species Psilopogon haemacephalus. The sequence continues at coordinate 67,584 of VWZI01000464.1, read as the reverse complement.
ATAAAGTATTCTGATTTTTTTTGAGACAGAATGCAACAGTTAATCAGAAATGTAGGAACTGACTTAGTACACCAGAGCAACACATATACTAGACTGTAAAACAAGATCCCTAGGCATTGGGAATTAATTTCACCATTTATTTGGCCAGGTACTAAAAGGCAAGGTTTTAGTCCCCTTCCTCCCCTTTGAGGCATTGCCTCTCTTTCATTGAAGATCACATTTTCTCTTTTTGTTTGCCACTCTTTCACAACTGAGTCATTTAGATATTAATTTGAGACTACAAGCCAAAAGGTTTACTGGGGCAAATCATTATTCCTCTGAATGGCAGGTGATGGTGAACAACGACTTAGAAACCTGAACAGGATGCTTTGGAGCAGAGCTCAGTCAGTCATTTAGAAATGTTAGCAGAATTGTCATACTGGGGCTCCTGTCCTTTCCTATGCTTAGATGGCAGATTTGGCACTGTCTGCTGTGAACTTCCATAATGCAGTTCTGAGACTTCCAAGGACCTCTGCTAGGAGACACTAAATTACTCATACTGTGGAACAGATTCTTCTTGCTATACATGAGAAGCAAGTGTGGCAGCTTTCACAGATAGAGAACAATCTCAGCTGTTGAAGAAATAGTTGAGCTGTTTTATTCAAGGGTTTCCTCTCCCTCCATGTGAAATTAAGCTGATTTGCACCTATGCTTTTATTTAAAACTTAAAATGCTGTCACAGAAAAGGAAGGAAAAAAGATTGTATTTTTTAATTAAGCTTTGTAGAAAGGACCTTGAATGCAGTGCAGCAGACTGGAGACATTCTAGGAGTGGAATAAATGTTTTCTTTCCCCTGAAATAGCTTGGCATGATTGCATACAGCCTTACTTGTTACCAGACTGTTCTCTTATACTGAGAGTATTTAAAGATTGCCATGGGATTATTTGGATTTACTTCTATATCAACATTCAATTCAGGCAATAACAAGCAATAGCTGCCTTGAGGTCAGAAAATGCCACCTTATTTCTGATGCTGGCAAATGTTGGTATAGATTTTTAAACCTTCATCATACATTTTTTTTTTTTTTTTTTTTTTTTCCCCTGACTGCTGCACCTTAGCTGGGGTGAGTATAATTTGGTATCATTTTCATTGACATTGGTACTGGTTTCATTAAATCTGTTTTCATTTCAACCTATGAGTCTCCTTTTCCCAGTTCCCTCTTCCTTGTTGGGGAAGGGTCGTAAGGTGATAGAGGAACTACTAAAGTTTAGCTCCAGGTATGGGCTAAACACAGACAAATATAAATGAAAATTAAGGGCTGAGTTGCTGTGGTGAGAAGGTCTTTTACAAAAGGAAAAAGGCTGTTGACAGCCATTATGGGTTTTTTTGGTTGGGTTTTTTTTTTGTTGTTGTTGTTTTTTTCCTATCTGCTACTGCTTGTGTCATTCTTGGTGTGCTATTTATGAAAGCTTTGAGAGGAAGCTTTCATTGGAAAATCAGGATTTACACCATAGTAACACACTGTGCAGGTTGTATGTTTCTAGTGATAGTCTTGTCTCCTTTTTGGGCCATAGGCTTGTCTTGTGACTTTAAAACAAGAATAGCCTACAGTTACAAAAGAGCAGAAAAATGTGGGTAGGTTTTTAGCCCACATTAAGCTATAGCTGTGGTCAGGATTTTTGCATGGTTTTGTGTAGGGTTTGCACCACTGAAAAACAAATAATCTAGTTGACTTTCTGAACAGCCATGGTTTTAATTTATGAGAACTTTCTAGTGCTGGTGAACAAGAGCTTTCCAGCTCTGTAAAACTATTCAGGCATAGATGAGATCTGGAGTTTATTCAGCCCTTGGTGTCTCAGTCTGACAGTGGAAGTGAATACTGGTCTTTGTGATACTTGTTTGCAAGGATATAGAAGGAATTATCTCTATCTTCTGTTTAGCATTACTGACAATCTGTTTGCTTCTCTGGAACCTTGCAAGTCATTGTACTTCTAGAAACATGCACATTAGCAACAGCATGTGACTATGGGCACCTTAAAAAAAAAAAAAGAAAAGGTTTTTTTGGAACACTTTTGTGTTGGAACGTTTGTTATTTGGAACACTTGTATATATTGCAGAAATGTTTCTTGCATAGTATTTTTCACAGTTAATTACTATGAATTGTCAAAATGAACAAGGTGTATTAGAATATTAAAAATAAAATACAAATATCACACCAACCTCACATTTATAAACCAAACACAGAATGGTTGACTGCATATCAGTACAATACAGACTGGAGTGTTTACCCCAGACTTTACAGAAAATGTCACAGGGCTACTTTCACAGACTGTTGCAAAGCAAACAAAGAGTGGTTCTGAGGCTGGTCTGAATAAAGCTGACAGTAGTGACTATGCCAGCTCATTTAATCTGATTTACAATCATGTTCTTTCATTTTCTTGAGGTATTATGGAAAAGTTAAGCAGCTACTGTTTGAGATTTTAGTAAGGTATGTTCTTACAAAAGTGTTGTAGAAACCCTTTCCATACATTGGCCATAATTTTCTCTTTTGCCTTCCTATCTTCATCCAGCCATGTGGCGTTTTTATTCTGAAATCCCATGAAAATCCATTAACAGGAGATAAAGGACAGGACCACAAACTTTCCTCTGTAAAGCAGATGTGATAATATCATCAACATTGCATGGCCAGTCCTGGGAGGGACCCTTGTTGGGTCTGGATCTTGCCCCAAATAATCCAATAAATATTGTCATAGTTGTTTTCTGTTAAGAGGAAGAAGCAATTTGGTGTCCAAGATACAAGATTAGGAGATCAATTTCAGTTATGTCAGTCTACTGCGTGTCAATACAACAGCACTGGACAATATATCTTTATTGGGAAGAAATGCTGTCTTCTCTAGCATCCCAGACCTGTATCCTGTCCCTTGCTTCTTTCCATGTATCCAGTACAACAGTCTCAATAAGCAGACATTACAGTTACAGTTACAGATTGCAGAAGTCTCCAAATAGTCATTTATAAACAATTTCCTTACGAATCTTTCCTGATTAGACTGCTAGCAATAGCATCTGTAGTAGGTTCTGCGGGAACACTGTACGTCAGCCTTTTGAAGAGGCCGCACGGTTCTAGCTGGACGGAGCTTGCTTTGGCTTCTTTTGAAGTTTGGAAGGGGCTTCCACTGGCACTGGGGGGCCAGCCAGAGACTCTGGGGAGGGGGCGGGGCGGGGCAGGGCTGGCTGCTGCTGCCTGCTCCTCGCAGGGCTTCTGCAGGAACTTTAAACCAGCAGGAAGTGGCACGCAGCAGCCTTTTGGAGTGGCAGCAAAGACGACAGGCAGCAGCACTCTGCCTGGCTTCTTTGGGAGGTAAGATGCAGCTTCATCTTTGTTTATGACCTTGATGAAGACATAGAGTGCGTCATCAGTAAGTTCACAGATGACTCCATGTTAGGTGGAGATGGCAGTCATCATGAGTAGGGAGGCTCTACAGGGGGACTTTGATAGATTGGATCCATGGGCCAGTGTTAATAGCATGAGCTTCAGCAAGACCAAATGCCAGGTCCTGCACTTGCACCACAACAATCTCAAGCAGTGTTAGAGGCTTCATGAAGTGTGTCTGGAAAGCTGTCTGGCAGAAATGGACCTGGATGTTGTAATTGACAAGCAACTGAATATGAGCTGAATAAGAGGGACAGGGATCTGCTGGAGAGGGTCCAGCGGAGGGCTACAAGGATGATTAGGGGACTGGAGGGCATGCCTTAGGAGGAGAGGCTGACGGACCTGGGGCTTTTTAGTCAGGAAAAGGGGAGAGTTAGAGGGGATTTGATAAATGTCTATAAATATCTGAGGGCTGGATGTCAGGAGTGGGGAGGACAGGCTTTTCTCACTTGCTCCCTGTGCTAGGACAAGGAGAAATGTGTGTAAGTTGCAGCACAGGAGGTTCCAGCTCAACACAAGGGGGAACTTCTTTATTGTAAGGGTCACAGAGCACTGGAACAGGCTCCCCAGAGAGGTTGTGGAGTCTCCTTCTCTGGAGAATTTCAAGGCCTTTCTGAATGTGTTCCTGTGACCTGAGATAGATTATATGGTCCTGCTCTGTCAGAGGGGTTGGACTTGATGACCTCTTTGGGTCCCTTGCAACCCTTGACATCCTGTGATCCTGTTATCCTGTGACATTGTGGAGAGGCTGCTGCTGGTCTCTTCTCACAGGTAAACAGTGATAGAACAAGAGGGAATGGCCTCAAGCTGCATCTGGGTATGTTTAGACTAGATATAAAAGATTTTTTTTTTTTACAGAGTGGTCAGACATTGGAATAAGCTGCCCAGGGAGGTGGTTGAATCTCCGATGATGGATATGTTTAAGAGTTGTTTGGGCGTGGTGCTGAAGCTTATGGTTTAGGGTGAACCGTGTAGAGTAGGGTTACAAGTTGGACTTGGTGATCCTGGGGGTCTTTTCAAACCTGAATATTTCTGTGATTCTGTGAATTTAAGGATAGGATTTCACTACAGGAATTTCCTTTAAAATTGTTTTCATGGAATTTCTTTGGCTGAAAAAGACCTTTAATGGAGTCCAGTCATCAACCATTTGTCACTTTGTAATAACAACATTGCTGAAATTTTCCTAGAAAGGGATTCTTTCTTTCTTTCTTTCTTTCTTTCTTTCTTTCTTTCTTTCTTTCTTTCTTTCTTTCTTTCTTTCTTTCTTTCTTTCTTTCTTTCTTTCATGCCTTAAAAAAAAAAAAAATTTGTTATTTTTATTGCATGAAGTCCAGCTCTGTGAGTGCCTTGCTACAAATGAAATTGAAATCCATGTAAAAAATAACTCACCGCTTTTTGGCTAGATTTCAGGATCTCATTCACTTTAGAGACTATCCATAATGCTCCCAGCAGATACAGTGAATTATCTTAGGCAGCTTGCCAAGCTGTCAGGATAATGGCTGCTATCTCAGATCTCAGTTTGCACATTTTGGTTTTCAGTGAAGATTCCCAAAACTTATTACATCAGTCTTGGCACAGCACACCAAAGAAACATGCACTGGATCATGACTTACATGAACATGTTTTTCTCTCAGGCCCTCAATAAAATCTCTGGCAATCAGGCAGAAAAACCATACTTCCGTTTTTCCCTTGTAAACCTGAGAGCAGATTAGTTAAAATATCTCTGTGGAATACATGAATTTCTAGCTGTAGGCAGGAAAGAAACTTCCACTGAGTATGGTACTCCTTTACTGCATTCATTTTGTGTTAATTATGAAATATTTTGTGTTGTGGTGAGTTTAGGCAACTGTAGTGTTTCATATACTCTAGTTACTCTAGTCTTGTGAATCATACGATTTTTCTTATGCCTGTCTAGTGACATCTGTACTCCTCATGCCACTCTTACACAACTGCACCTAAAAAAAAAAAAAGGGATCCAAATTATATCTGTCAAAGAGGATGGGTCTAAGAGGAAAACAACATTGGTGTTAAAACAGGGACTGTTTTAATGAGGGAGGTAAAACCCAGCTTTGAGTTTTTGCCAATTTACCATCATTGGGCAACCAAGTGAAACAAAAATCCTGTCATTTTGAAGGAAATAGTTGGAGAAATGGAAGGAAAGGGTTGTTCGAGGTGGCTTAAATATAACAAAGTTTGGGAGGAAAAGTGTTACTGAGCATTGAGAACTTTACTCAGTTTCTCAAAGGGTGGAGTAAACTAAACATTTCCACAAAATGTGTGAAGTGCACCAGAAAAAAAAAAAAACCCAAACCTGCAGTCGTTGGAAATAAGCAATTTATCTATAGACATCATACTTGGTATTGATTTAGTACTGATTTATTAATCAGAATCTAGAAATCTTCTTTCTTTGAGTGGAATACCATGGTGTAAGAATTATCAACAGTATTTCAAAAGGGAGAGGGCATAAACTGCTATTAGTGTATTAATAAATGTTAAACTCCTTTACTAATGGTATTAAAATGGCAACATTAATTAGGAGTCTTGTTTCTAGTACCTGATATGAAGGTTGGGGTTTTTTGTTTGTGGGTTTTTTTGGTGGTTTGGTGGTTTTGTTTTGTTTTGTGGGGGTTTTTTTTGTTTTGTTTTGTTTTGTTTTGAATTTTTTTTACAGAGATTCATATTTTAGTCGACTTTCAATAACTGGCTTTTCTATTCTAACAATTCCATTTCCTCAATGTCCTGAGTTGAGCCCTGTGTCTTTAAGGAGCATGGAGTACTGATCTCCAAGAGGTCCAGAGTGGCCAGGGGTAGAAGAAAAATGGGAGAAGAAAAGAGATTCCGGGGATTTGGTTTTGGTCTGCTTGGAGGGAGGTTTAAGAATGTTTGGGTTTGATGTGATTCTGTGTGTATTTCATATGCTTCTGCACTGCTTTGCATTGTAGTTTTTAGTTATTCCTTCAGTTTAATCTTTGGATATATTCTGTCTTTCTATGCAATCCTGTGTGTAGCGTTTTTCTTTAATTACTTTGAAAGTATTTTCAAGCTCTGTCTTCCCCCACTGTCCATTTAAACAAAGATACTCAATCTGAAGGCAGCACAGATCTGCACACTGATTAGTAGAAATGCCCTGTTTTTCACTATTCTACAGTCTGTATACAATATCCTGTATTTAGTTTTTTTAGTTACATCATTAATATAAAAGCTTTTTTTTTTCCTTTTGCCCCCCCCCCTTTTTTTTTCCCTTAAGTAAATAGAACAGGTAGAGTTAGTTGTCCAAACCAGAGTAAAAGAAAATGATTTTTAATTTTTTTGATAAAGTTTTGAGTTAGCACAAGAAGTTGGATGGGGTTTAGAGGAAGAAATTTTACTGTTAAATACAGCAAAATGGGTGGTGTTTCAAATAGATAATTTAAAAGTATTTGGCTGCAATGTGTTTGTCTAAACTGTTTATATGAAGTGCTCTAAAGACACCATCTGGACTTCTGGGTAGTTAAAAAGGATGTTTGGCCACAGCTGTTTGCCCTCCTGTCTCCAGAGTTGCTGGATTCTACATTGATAATATTTGTCATTTTGATTTAAAAAAAAAAGTTTTTTAAAAAAATATATATATAACAGGACAGAGTCGGAAGTGGGAGGGGGCGTGGGAAATACACCTTAACCATTGTCTATCTGAATCTTGGACTGATAATTGAAAGCAAGGTGGACTTGAAGATGAGAAATGTGATGGTTTTATTCTCGGATTAACTTTGGGCATCCTTGGGCTATTCATTTAATCTCTTGATGTTTGTTCCCCATCTGTAAAAAATACATAATAATGCAGACCTCAGCAAAGCATTTAAAAATCTTCTGGAGCTCATGTTGTCCTTTTTCTCAGAGAAAGCTTGCTAGTTTTCCTTCCATATTTTTTTCCTTTGCTATTTTGTTCTTCGGGGTTTTATTTAACTTCCATTTAAATAGAAATTTGGTTGACCAAATGAAGATGAACACTTATACTCCATTTAAACCTCAGATTACTCACCCAAAATTAAATTGAAGAAAGGGGGAGAGCTGCTGGCCTGGCAGAATGGTTGAAAAAGGAAAAGAGATAATATCTGCAAAGGTGGGAATTCCTTCTTTTAACCCCTGCAAGAGTGCCATGGAAAGGCCTTCGACACACTTCATTCATGCATTCCTCTTTGTATTTTGGAGAGCCCATCCCCTGCCCTGTCAAAAGTGTATAAAAAGGCTGCAACTTCCAGGGCCCATGTGTTGCATCTAATAGAGAAGATCCCACTGGGGTGTACACCCACCACCAGAAAACTTTGGACTATGCTGTGAGGCCTCATGAGAACCAATCTTTCTTTCTCTCTTACTTCTTAACTCTCTCTCTTCTTTTTTTCCCCATCCTATTTCTCCCCATTTTCCTTCTGCTCCAGCTTAATCTAACAAACCTAACTCAGCTGTGCTTGGTGTTAGTTTGCTTTAATTTACTCCAAGGGAGTTTTCTCTAGGCTGACGCCACTTGGTTCTCTCAGCCTTTCATCCTAGGGCAGGTGTTCTAGCACCATAATAATTAGCACATGGTCAGCATGTTGTCTACCAGGACTTCTAGGTCCTCTTCTGCATAGATGCTCTCCAACTGCGTGGCCTATAGCATGTATTGGTCCTTGAGATTGTTCTTCCTTGGGTGAAATGCCTAGCACTTTTCCTTGTTGGACTTCATGAGACTCCCATTAGTCTATTCTCCAGTCTGTTGTGATCCCTCTTAATGACACCATCGCTCTTTGGTGTATTGTTTGGTTCCTTCATTTTTGTCATCCACAGCTTGCTGAGGGGTCTCTCTGCCTCATCATCCAGATCATTGATGATATTAAACAACATTCATCTTTGTTTCACCTATGTTCTGTTCATTTATACTTAAAGTTGGTTGGTCATTGTCCTCTGAATAAATTACTGGTTCAAATTGGAAGTGTGAAGGTTCCAGTAGTGTGGAGAAGTCAGCCTCCCAGCTGGCTAAAATTTAAAAAATATTTTAAAGCAACTGTCTTAGGAAAAACTTCTTAAATATTTTTCTCTAAACTATACAAGTCCTGCAAAAGTGTCTGAAATCCAAGTGCTGGATATTAAGCTTAATATAATGGGTAATGAGAACTAAGAAACTTAAAATGAGAGGTATGAAAAAACCAGAAAATTCTGAGCAGTGAAGGAACAGCCTGAGAATAAGGTTACGTATTGAATATCATCCCTGTCTGGACTTTTTGTTATATTTGTGATGGAGTCCAATGCCTCATGCCTTGTTCCAAGGAACATCACTGAGCATACACTTCAGCTGTACTTTGAAAACAATCACATCTGTGAATTGCCCTTTCCCTTCTTATATAACAGAAGAGATGTGCTACTGCTAATTTTCAGCTACTTGCTAACACTCAATTTGAAGCTCTCCTGAGACAATTTTCTTTAGTGTTTTTAGAGTAATTTGATAACTCATAAAGTAGCAGAGGAGCACTTGAAGGGCTGAAAACTAGGTGTTGTCTGTTATTGAATGTTAAATGAATGAACAGAGAAAATTCACAGCAAAGTCTTCTAATGAAAACAACCCAAGACCAGGATGCTCTAAATGTAAGAAGAGCTGATGGTTTGCCAAGAAAGTTATGCTGGCATGCAGCTGACTCCAAGGGACCAGAATGATGAAGCTCTGTATGACAGTAAATAAAACAAAGCTAAGCTACATACCTGCAAACTTGAGTGTTTTGTTAGAATCTGAAGATTTTCAGATCATTCCAGCTAGCTTCCAAAAACTTAGCACAACCAGGCCAATACATTTTAAAGGGTAAAAATTCTTAGACCTCTAAAAACTAATTAACTAGATAACACCTAGGTTAAGTGACTATTATGTGAGCTGCATGAAAGCCACAATTCTACTTAATTCCCGTGTTCTTTATTTTGATCTAGTCCAGCTGTTACTTCTCTGCTCCTTTCTAGAGAGCAGAATTGCAGAACGGGGGGGATGGTTTTTTGGTTGGAAAAGAACTTTAAAATCATAGAGTCCAACCACTTTCCAGTTCTATCAAGCCTAGTGCTTGCTTTCTCTGCTCTGCCACCTTGGTACTTTATTTTAAATCTTAATCATTCTATTTGATTTAGCTTTTTATCCAAGTCTGCTCATCTCACTCCAACTTTGCTTCCAGTTTGGGGTTTGGTTGAAGAACCAGGCTTGTCAACAAGCTTCTGACAGAGCTATTTTGAGTCTAACATAATCTGATATTTCCTGTAAACCTCATACCTGGATTATTTTCATGTTACGAGGACAACAAATGGTTCACTAAATAACAGACCTCATAAATGCATTATCATTTCAATGAAATTAAATGTGTTGTAGCATTTTTGAAAAGGCAGTAGAAGTGAGCTGTGTGGGCTGCAGCGCTGTTCTTTGCTGATCTGCACAGCCAGACCTAGTTATAGGCCCATATAAGATACTGGAAAACAAACATGACATCATCACCAGATGTTGAATATATAACTTGATATATTTCTTGTGGTTAGTGGACTGAAGAGCTGATCGAACCATTATTCCCCTTTGTGTAAGAGCAGTGATACATCTGCTGGAAATTGAAGTGGGACCTCTGAGATTTTCCAAAGCAGCAATGCAGTTTTGCAGATATACATTAGCACAGGCAATTATACATAGCTAAATAATGAAGATTTAGATTTTTGGTGGTGAGAGGAGAGGTATGTATTCTGTGTTTTGATTTCTTTATTCTAGCTCGCTTTGCAAAGGGAAGGCTTTAAAAAGAACCACTTCATTCAGTTAATTTTGTTTTTAAGTGCCAACTGCTCTCATTGATCTCTTTACACAGCACTTGCCATGTAAATGTCACAAAATTTCAAAGGTAGGATGAACATACTGTGGTAAAGAGTTGATCCTATGTAATGGGCAGCTCACAAAAACAATGCAAGAATTTTGATAGTAATGCATTAAAATCTGTTACAAACTTACTCATTAATCAGTGTGATTCAGTTTCTAAAGTGTCAAGGAAAAAAAACTTCAGCTCAGCTGAGAGATTATATAGCAGGTTGTTTTCTTTGAAATATCATAGTTCCAAAGAAATACAAGACATGATTTCAGTGGAAGACAAAGGGTGAAACTGCATTCTTTACAAATCCCCATGTATTATGTCTTGGAGCTGAGCTGTTGCATGTAAAGGACAAGCACATTCAGGCGTATAAAGTCTGCAAACACAGCTGGTCACAGTTGTCTCTCTTAGAACATTACCTACCCAAACATGACATTTTCAGGCAGCAGCTTAGGATATTTGGTGAGGCAACTGTTTTCTGCATTTGCTGCTGAAATGTGTGTATCTTGGACAGAATCTCATCTCTGACAAGTGGGTTTTTTTTTTTGCTGTATTTACTATCTCCCTTTTATTCCCAGCAGTAGTTAAGAAACATCTTACCTCATTTACCAAAGAGTGATGACATTTAAGGTCAATACGTGAAATTAGTTCAGACAATACCTGGTATACCTTAATGTGGGAAAGCTCTGCTTAACCCATGAAGACATTTTAAAAGACTTTATAAAATACTAAGTCTCTCCTTGACCATCTGAGAAATCCCAAAGTCAGATTTCTGTTTAAAAAGAAGGTGAAGATCAATCATCTGCTCAAAGAGGTCTTCTAACCTGATTTGCTAGTCCGATTCTTGGATCCTAATGCAGTAACATGGGGTCCATAACCTATCAGCATAAAAGGTGAGGTTGAATCAACTGGCTCATCTTTTGCAATCTCCAGTTCCATGGATTGGGATAGTTTGCTTGGATGATTAAGAACATTATGGCCTGCACATTCATCTTTTGTCTTCTGGGGGGACCTTGTGGCTGAAAGGTCTTTTTAATCATGATCATGAAGATCCAACAGGAGAGAAACAAATTAAGCCCCTCAAAACAAACCAACCAACCAAAAAAACAAACAAGGCCTCCCTCAAGAAAAACAAAATGTTCTCTGGGTTGCCATTTGACCTTGGCCACTTTTTTTTTCTTCTTCTTTTAATGGAGATATTTTACTCTCAACCTGAAATGTATATTTCAAATGTGTCTTTTTTGCAGTAAAGGAACTTAAGAACCTGAAAGAACCTCCTGATTTTCCTCTAACTCGTACTAAAACCGTCTAGTTTACACTGAATTGCACACAGGTTTGAGATTTTTCTCTTTAGTTTCAAATTTGCAGGATAGGACTGAAAAACACATTCCCAAATCCTTGATGTACTACTCAAACAGGACGTGAGGCAAAATACTGTTAATTTGAAGCCTTGCAATTCTCCTGACATTTTTCGTTTCTTGAAAGAAAGCAGCAATTATATGTTTAGCAGTTGGGGGAAAAAAAAAAAAAAAAAATTCTTACTAACCAGACCAGTTTGAGGACACCAGGGAGTCCTTATAAACCTGCTTTTCTCAATATTTTACTTTCTTCCAGGTGGCTGAAGAAAATAATGCATCTGTTCCAAATCTCAGCAGGCCTACACATTACAGAGGTCACCAGAGTCCTAAAAGAAACATGTATGAATCTGGAAATGTTTCAAGAGGTCTCAAAATTATGATTTCATCCAATATTCACTTGAGAAACATAACTGCTTTAAACAAATTATCTTTTCTAAGCTAGCTTTCCGTAGCTGTTTTTACTTCTGTGTCCATGTGGAAGTAAGCAAGAAGGTAGTGGGGCAGGTAGATCACAGAATCATAGAATGGTTTAGGTTAGAAGGGACCTCAAAGATCATCCAGGTCCAACCCCCTGCCATAGGCAGGAACACCTCCCACTAGAACAGGTCGCTCAGGACCCAAGACCTCATCCAGCCTGGCCTTGAACACCTCCAGGGAGGAAGCAGCCATAACCTCCCTGGGCCACCTGTTTCACCGCCCTCACTGTAAAGAAATTCCTCCTAACATACAGTTTAAATCTCCCCTCTTCCAGTTTAAACCCTGCCATTACAAGACCTTGTGAACAGTCCCTCCCCAGCCCTCCTGGAGGCCCCCCTCAGATACTGGAAGGCTACTATAAGGTCTCCTCGAAGCCTTCTCTTCTTCAGGCTGAAAAGCCCCAACTCTTTCAGCCTGTCCTCATAGCAGAGGTGCTCCAGCCCTCTGATCATCTTCATGGCCCTTGTATGGACTCTCTCCAGCAGTTCCATGTCCTTCTTGTGCTGGGGGCTCCAGAACTGCACACAGTACTCCAGGTGGTGTCTGACGAGAGCAAAGTAAAGGGGGAGAATCACCTCCCTTGCCCTGCTGGCCACGATTCTCTTAATGCAGCCCAGGACACAGTTGGTGTCTGAGCCGCATGTGTACACTGTCGGCTTGTGCTGAGCTTTTCATATACCCAGACCCCCCAGGTCCTTTTCCTCAGGGCTGCTCTCCAGCCACTCACCAGCCAGCCTGTATTTGTGCTTGGGATTGCAGATGGGTTACACAGTGTCCTCTTATGAGCAAAAAAAGGGCAGAAGAGGTTCCTCGCAGCACAATATCTATGATTAGGAATGTGGCAAATTACCAATCCCAGGTTTTACACCGGTTCTTTGAGTTGTAGTATTCATTCATTTGAATTGTCAGCAAAAGTTACATGAGGAGAGAGCAAGTCCTCAATAACTTGAAACAGATTCCTTATGTCAGAATTTTGTCCTTTGCTTACTTTATTGAAGCTATTGATATATTATTTCATTGTGAAAATCCCCTTTGTGGCACACTTGCATTTTCGAAGGAGGTCCCGAAAAATCATTACGACCTCATAGTGGGTATTTTACCTTGTTTCTGTCTGAGGCATAGCTGACATAATTTGTGTTCTCTGTGACAGAGCATTTTATATATTATTTTTCCTTTAAAGAATTTTCATTTGCAATTTTTCCCCATTTAAACAAGACAAACAAAAAAACTCCAACAAAAAAGGAGTTACTCTTAAAGATACCACACTATTTTATTATGGTAATCTCTTTTTTTTTGTGCTAGCTTTTCTTATTTGCTCCTCTTTATGTACGGCAATGTGTAAGCATGTTCATTTCTTCGGAAGTGTCTATACTTCTAATATTCTTGTCATTAAATGATCATGTAAAATAATTCTGTTGCATTAACTTAGTGCTTCAAAATTACACCCTTTATCAATGACCCAGACCAACACCCTTGCTCTTCTCTATAATATAGCCCTCTGGTTTTTAAGTAGTCTAAATAATACCTGTCTGACCACGAGAAAAATGAGCTGTAAGGGATAGGATCTGAGGGAAATGGCAAGATGTAGGGGGGGGATTAAAAAAAAAAAAAATCACAGAGAAAAGAAAGAAAACCAGAAGCTTTGTTGTGTAATAACACTTAAGTTTTTGATACAGTCAAGGCATTTTTATTACTTCTTTTTTAAAGGTAACTAAATTATTTTAACTCCCATAACCTGAACTAATGCCAGACTGCTGTAGACTGTCTGGTGTTTTACCTTATGCCCGTTTTCAATTTTTGTTTTACCATAACCTCTATTTCTTTTTTTCCCAGCTTGTTTGTACTTTTTTTTTTTTTACTTATTTGTATTTTTCTCTCTCCTATTTTTGACCAAGGCATGTGTGGTAGAAGAGAACACTGCTCTTCAGTCCACCTTTGGAAAACTTCTGTAAGGTTGTTCCTCAGCACATGCAGGAGTGACTACCAGCCTTTCATTTGTATACCTGAATTCCTTGCCTAGCCCAGGACATTATCAATATTTGCAGCCATCATATTTATTAAGAGTGAGCTCTTATAATCTAGACACCTTGCTCTTTCTCCTATTATCATGTTCTCCCGACAGGTTTTTGGAAGGGAAAAAGTCCAGGTCAGCTGGGTAAAGAGCACAACTTTGAGCCCAGGATTTTTTTACTGTCTGATGAATTCTATGTTTATATGATTTGAAGTGACTTTATTCCTTGCACCATGATTTGAAGCAATTTTTGTAAGGTATACTGACAGACTTCACACTATTTCAGATGCCCTGAAACATCCTGCTAAAAGAGTGAGTGATGAGTTTTGATGAAGGGAGAAGGAAATACAAGCGTGGTGGAACACTGGAACAGGTTACCAAAGGAGATGGTGACCCCATCCTTGGAGATATTCAAGGTCAGGATTGATGTGGCTCTGAGCAACCTGATATAGCTGGAGATGTCTCTGCTTACCACAGGGTGGTTGGCCTTAAGAGGTTGCTTCCAACCCAGTATGAGGAGCAGCTGAGGGAGCTGGGGTTGCTCAGCCTGGAGAAGAGGAGTCTCAGGGGAGACATTATTGCTCTCTACAACTACCAGAAAGGAGGTTGTAACTGTGTGGAGGTTGGTCTCTTCTCCCAGGCAACTAGTGACAGAACAAGAGGACACAGCCTCAAACTCTGACAGGGCAGGTTTAGGCTGGACGTTATGAAGAAGTTCTTCACAGAAAGAGAGATTGGCATTGGAATGGGCTGCCTAAGGAGGTGGTGTAGTCACTGTCTCTGGAGGTGTTTAAAGGAGACTGGATGAGGCATTTAGTGCCATGATTTAGTTAATTAGAAGGTGCTGAGTGATAGATTGGACTCGATGATCTTGAAGGTCTTTTTGAACCTGTTTGAATCTGAGATTCTATGTTTCATTGAGATAAAAGGCCAACAAGAGTGTATTTGCCCTTACTTTTAAGTTTCATTATAACTGGATCTTCCATGCAGCTTCTTCCTGGTTCTGCTAGTTGTGCTCTTTCATGGTCATGACTCTTCTGAGATTTGTGGTCTCCAGTGAGAAAGAAGGTGTGTTTGCAAATGCAACAGAAACAAACATGGGGAATTTGGGTTCCCTGTGTCACGACAAGTGGCAAAAATGAAAATAACCGAAATGTCTGCCTCATGAGATATGAAACATCTCTAGATTTAGAAAGTAAATTAATACATGCTGTTAATATTCCCTGGACGTGGAATTCTTTACCATATGGACATGGGCATGTTCTGGGAACATCCTGTTTTTCACCTGAAAACATTACCTGAATTGAATTAGAGAATTAGAGGGATCTGTGAAGATGATTTATTACCCATTAACCATAGCTACTGCAATATAAGCTAGCAGTTCTGCAAACTAGGACTGTTGTACTAACTGCATTGTACATATTTTTTGAGGTGGAATTCAGTCTCTTCTCATATAACAAGCCATAGAAAGAGAGGAAACTACCTCAACTCATTCCAGGGAAAACATTACTTCACCAAATTTGTTGTCAAGCATTTGAACAGGCTATGCAGGGAAATGGTTGAGTCACCATCCCTGGAGGTGTGCAGATGTGGCAACTAAGGACATGGTTTAGTGGTGGATCTGTCAATATTAAGTTTGTGATTAGACTTATCTTAAAGCTCTTTTTCAACCTTAATTAATTTTTAAATTCTTTATAGTTCACTGATATCTCTTGCAAGTGCTCAGAGATGCCAGTCATCACATATGCAGTGGGATCCAAGTGTCCATCTTGTTTCATTTGTGTTTTGGAGCACACATGCACATATTTCTGTCTGGGATATATTACTCAAAAAATATCTGGACAACAGTTTACCTTATCTAGGGCAGGAAGGGGGGGATTTGCAACCCTTTTGGACGTGGAAGATCTGGTGATTGCTACATTTGACAATCATTGATGAAATTCTGAAAGTGAACCTACAGAAAAGTAGAATTTTCTGTATTTAACAAACCAAATATGTTGGATTTTTCTCTTCTTTTCAAGTAATGGGAGGGAGATGTTTTAAAGGGCAATGACTGCTGAGAACATGGAGGTGAAAAATTTTTTACTTTAAATAAAGCAAATGTTTCCTAGATTGGAGGCATTATGTAAAGGGTCTCTTTCAGTGACAGTCATTGCTCTAATGAGCTGTAGGAAAGAGGTCTTTGACTTTCAGAGTGAAATGTAAGAAAAGACTTTGGAGCAATCATCTGTTTGGTAGAAAAGACTATTCTGATTGAGCATTGTGAGATGCTCCGTTATTTAGACAGTGATTAAAGTGACTGTCTACAAGCTCTTCATTGTTGCAGTTATTAATATATTGCTGTATGCTGATGACATTTTAATGTTTTGGAGTATAGTTTACAGAAAGTATTTAACCTACATAGTTTAAAATATTTGGTACAGATATGATGTTCAAATGTAAAATCACATTATGAGCTTCAATGACTATACCAGATGTTAATTTCCCCCATCTGGTTCCTCCAATTCTCTGCTCCAAATTTATGCTCCAGTCCTCTTCCTTTCCTTCATGTTCCCTGGGAACATTTCCTTCCTGTTCCCTGTGATTCCTACAGCAGAAACAGGGTGATTTGCTATATTCAGTATACCAAGCTGACCTTCTATACATTCAATTCTGAGCAAGTAGTATTTTTCACAGAGGAAAATTCACCTAAGATAGTGCTCCGACAAGAAATTCAGCTTGATTAGCTCTGACAGGTATGCTGCAGATATGTTTTGCTGATGGTAATTAATATTTGTACTTTAGAGTAAAATATCTGTTGCTTGGATGCACCTCTGAAGATGAGCAATGGTAGGCACTCAGCAAAATTATGAGAAGTGCATGGGAGAAAGAATTTGGGAAATGAAGGAACAGCAGCAGAATCAACTACAGTGCTTAGCAAGTATTTGGAGAACTACTATAGTGTGGTAATTTTATTGTGCTTGTTGTATTATTTAGAGCTATGAGACTTTGTTCAGAGGATATCCAATTAAGAACCCTGAAAAAGGAGAGATTAGTTTTTAGAAACCTTGGCAGTAGTAGAGAAATATTAATTACAGGCTGAGAATTACCTTTGTAACTCAAATGCCATCATAAAACCACAGAGCCTTGGTCCAGCTCTTTATCTTTTTATCCTCTTTGTGACACTTTGATCTCTGCATATTTGAAGTTCTAATGACAGTGTATGTTATTGCTACGAGGCTGCAGAGATCATGGCTTTTCCTTGCTGTTGTCAGGAAAGGTCTGGTTTTCTCATAGCATTTTTCCCTCCACTTGTCCTTAGAACAACTTATTGCTCCTGTGGTTACCACAGGGACTAGAAAGATATTCAGCATATTCCTCCACAGTGTTTTTGTGAACTACTCCATGAGCCTGCACAATTCCAGTAGCATGACACCATGTTATCTTTGTTTGTTTAAGACTATCTCCTCTTTCAAGGAAAAATGCAGTCTGAATTCTAGACAAGTTCACAAGAAGCAACAAGTAGTCCTGAACATCTTATGAGCTCAATTTTTTACATTTCTGCATTCTTTTGGAAGAAACTTAAAGGGAAAAAAAATAAACAAGTTACTTCAACCCTTTAAAAAAATCTCTGGACCCACAAGCAGATATTGCCCTTAAGCTAACAATTATTTTTGTTCTACCCTCTTCAACCCACAAGGCATCCAGCTGTAATCAAGATTAGAGACAGTTACCGCAAGGGCTGTTTCATTTGTGTTCTGGGAGTAACAGAACAAGACTTTTTCCTTGTTCTTAGTCATTAGATCAAAGCTGCATTATGCAGGAATGTTGTATTTATGTTCTAAACTTTGATTTCACTCAGCAAATGAATTTAGGCCCAAGCTTTCCTGATTAAATTAGGTACTTGCAATATAATGAAACAATTTAATGGAATAAAAGTAATTTCAAAATACCTGACCCGAGGTTCAAATTTATATTTTCCAGTGCACCTAATAATTTGTGTCAAGTGATTTTGGATGTTTCAGTGCTAGGATAAAGATACTAAGTTCTTTAAACTGTCGGGTGCTTGGCTGATAATGTCAAGGAGCACTCAGCAGTTTAGAGACTCCTATCCTATCTTTAAAACAGTGCCCTCTTTAAGTGGAAGCTTGTAAATTGTTCTGTGTCTCAATCAGTAAAATCTATCCTCAGTACTGTTTTTGTTTGTTTGGGGTGTTTGCTTTGTTTGTTTTGATTTTTAAAAATGTTTTCCTCACATTTGGCAGGCTTCAGTACTGTAATAAATGGTGTTCTTACCCTTTTGGAAATAAAGCATAATTTTGGAAATTGATACAGCTCTGAAAATGTTCTACTTCAGACTTTCTGTTTTCTCTGAAGTTCACTTTAGTATATGTCTCAGACTAGACATTTTCTGAAGCTGAACATCACTGGGTCGTCTTTGTAAAACTGATCCTGCTTTCTTCTGCTGTGAAGGTGCTTACATGCTGTTTGTCAGGTAGGCCAAGAGAGAAAAAATGAAGCTTTATTTCTAAGCATGGGTCAAAATACTACATTAGATCCAGAAGAAATTTCCTATTTACAAAAGGTAGTATTTTATTTCAAAATTTCCCTTCAGAAGCAACTTTAATATGCTTACAAATACACGTGGTTGTCTGCTGTACACTGTCTGTCCAGTGTTCCTCATGAAGTCTCCAGGCTAATTAATTTTATCTCTGCACTGCAGAACTATGCTATATTCAAGCCTTTCCTGCTTCTCCTCTTCATGCAAGCCTGACAGCATATTTTGCCCCTGGATTGCAATATGCTTGTGAAAAACACAGCATATGCTTGTATGAAAAACTTCACATCTTCAGTGTTTGGATGCTCAGCAGGAACCAAGTTGTTCTGAATCTGATAAGACCTAACATCCCTGACTCTGTGAGCTGCTATGAGGTTACGTGAGAATTCCTGCATACTTGGATGTAATGGCCTTCTAAATATATCTCACTCCAACCTACATGCACACTGACAGCAGAAATGCCAGACATTCCTCGCTGCTCAGGGTTTTTTTATTGAATATGTGTGCATATGGAAAAGAAACCAGTTTGAGGAGTGAAAACACCTCCAAGACAGTACTCTCTAGAGCTTTTAGCAGAGTTTCTTTTGCTAATTGCTCAGATTCTGAATAATTGGCAGCTATAGCCCAAAGTACTGTAGATCTCCTACACTTGGATATTTGGTCAGACTGACTGAGAAAAATTGGAGTGACTGAGGAAGGGCTGCAGTCAAATGAAATTCAGTACTGAAACAAAGGGGAATCTGCTTCACTGTCAGGTTTTCCATGGACAAAAAAGGGTGTTTGTTTTCCCTTTGGTAGCTAGAGCGGCATGGCTTTCATTAGAAAATTAGCAGACCAAGGTTGTAGCTGTACTGGATTGCCAGCCAGCTTTTGCAGCCAAATAGTCTCAAGCGTGAGAGCACAGCTGTCTCATAGTACAATAAGTTGAGGAACACATGATGAATAGCTAAATCTGTGGGCGAAGTGGGGAAGGAGGAGAGATCACTGAGGCTATTGCAGAATGCAAGAAATACAAATTATTCTGAGAATTCACTGTCTGTTAAACAAGCTGTGCATTAGATAGTGCCTGAAAGAACAGGTGGATCAAAACTAGGGTGCACATCCAACCCATATAATCTCTTGCCAAGAAGGATGGGAAAACATTTAAATTCCCAGCTTCAATATCACTCCTATGCTTATGGTTTCCAGTGAGATATTGAATCTTCAAGAACCTGTTTCCCATTTCAGATGCAACCAGTTTCTCAAAATACCCAGTAATTTGCAGGAGATTTAATGAGATTTCTGACCAAACCAGTAACAGGTAAAGACATTGTCATGGTTGGTTCTGCCACAAACCCAACTATATCTCTGATAAATGTAAAACTGCAAGTTAAGATCCTTCCTTCAGCCCATACTTACTAACAAACATGCCTGCTATTTTGCTGTTGGTAGAACTGTCTATAGTTTAATCCTATAGCAGTGAAAATATAAGAAAATGTATTGAATTTTAGCTCATCTTCAGTATTTACAAGTGCTACATGGACTCAATGGTTTTGAAACACAGATATCCTTAAAATCAGTCAGGTCTGTGTTAAGAGTATCTTATTTTTTGTCCTTTGAAACTTTTTAAGACTCTGAGAGAACCCACAGACCTTACTGGCCTTGCTCAGCACAAACTGGGCCTCTACTCTTCTCTACTTGTAGGCCCATGACTCCATTTCACCTCAACCTGTCACTTTGTCCATGTCCAAAGTACTTTGCTACTGTGTTGGTTTACACCTATTTCCCTGGTTCCACCTCATTTTCATAGGATCACAGAATTGCTTTGGCTGGAAAAGATCTCTAAAACCATAGAGTCCAGCAATCAAACTAACACTGCCGTGGCTATTAAACCCATGTCTGCTCCCTGAGATGATGACTTCTCTGGGCAGTTTGTAGCAATGCCTGACCACCCTTTCAGTAAAGAATTTTTTCATAATATACAAACTAAGCCTCTACTGGTGCAAACTGAGGCCATTTCCTCTCATTCCATCACTAGTCACTAGGGAAAAAAGACCAACCATCACCTCAGTCCAACCTCTTTTCATGTGGTTGTAGAGAACAATGAAGTCTCCTCTCAGCCTCAATTTCTCCAGACTGAACAATCACAGTTCCCTCGAATGCTCCTCACCACACCTGTTCTCCAGACCCTTCACCAGCTTTGTTGCCCTTCTCTGGACCCACTCCAGCACCTCAATGCCCTCCTTGTAGTGAGGGGCTACTGGTGGAATCCTCAGCACCGACAGTGACCTGGATCAGGAGCTGTTGGTGGATTGGCTACGAGCCCATGGCTCTGCCCGATGTGCTCAGCCTCTGTGGGGCAGTGCACTCTTGTCAATGTAGCCCTTGCTGTCCCGTCAGGTTTGATCAGTGACGTTTATTTTTCTTTTCTGTCATTCCTTTACATAGGTACACATTTTGTACACACCTCTGTATCACGGTTTGAATTCTATGCTGGTAGTTACAATCTGAGCATGCCTTGAAGTAGCAGAGAGATAGTCAAGCTTCCTCATGCAATGATTTGTGTAACTTGCCTCTTTCTGACACAAGCTGCTTTTTATGTGTTGTAACACTATTTGTACAAATACAATCTAATAACTCGGTATAGAGTATAGATGGGACAGTCCTTACTATTTGGCAGTAGCTCCACTTTTCCAGAGAGCCTTTTCCCGCCAAAACTACAGCTCATGACGATGAGCTAAGCAGTGGTGACGGACATACTGGCTGCATGGACCCTGCTCTGAAGGACATGCTTGGGAGAAACACATTATAATGGACAGAAGCCTTTAGTAGGGATCAGCAACAGAAAAGGCCTTATGGCTTTTCTCTTCTCCTTGTTGTCTTTGTTACTCTTAAAGCCAGAAAAGGTTAAATCATGCCAAACTTTCTCCCCCCTGGCCCTATTTGGTTTACCCAGTCTCAATTCCTTCAACTTTTTTTTCTTTTTTTTTGTGGGGCATATATTTAAGACCTTCAGTCATTTGTGCTGCTTGTCTGGACTGGCCCACATGCTTCTTGATCTGCACTGTCCAAAACTGGACACAGTACTCCCTCTGCAGTCATACCACTAACAACTTCACATGGTTTGCAGGCAAAACTATTGCTTATCTATCCCAGTATGGTATGCTCTGTCTCTTATAGCAGCTTAACATTGAGTCATTTTCAACTTGTGATTCACTGTAGTTCAGAAACTCTTTTCTGTAGCATCAGAGATTGTAATTATTCATCTCGTCATTATAAAACTGATTGCTCTTACTTATATGCAGAACTTGACATTCATTCTGCTGAACTGCACTGTATTCTTCTCCAGAAAAATGTCTCTAAAATTGCTCACTGATGCTCCTGTAAACCTACTCTTAGAATCACTCCGTAGCAGAAGGTGGTTTAAGCTGTCACTGATGCCTCATTACCATAGGCAATGTTTAAAACGCTACTTCTGCCACTCTACATCAGGTTAAGCCAGATGCTGGCATTAAAGACACCTCTGATTATGTACTCAGGGGTAGGTGTCTATCAGCATTTTAGTGCTTATGTTTCTAGTGTAGACAAGTTACACAGCAGAATATTAAAATATGGCTTACTGTGACTCCTAAGTATTTGAGGATTATTGCTTATGTTCTGGGGAATAAGTCTTCTGAGGAGTGGCTGAGAGGAAGTGGGATTCTTTAGTCTGGAGAAATGGCGGCTGAGGGGAAATCAATTTTTGCTCTCCAACTACCTGAAAGGAGGTTGGAAAGAATAGGGAGTTTGTCTCTTCTTCCAGGTAAACAGGAACAGAACAGAACTTTGCTCAGCTGAGTTACTTGACAAAGTAGTTATTTAGACTGTGAATTTTCAAAGTGCAATGATCTTTTTTAGTCTATGATTAATGATGTCGTCACTTGGCACAGAACTCCAGGAATGTCCAATGTTCAAGCTCTTTCTACACTTTTCATGATTTTACTTTAGGGAAATGGTTTATGATATGCAAAGAGAACAAACAAATATTTCTTGCCATATATGAGACTAGGATTGTCGAACTTTTAGACTTTAGTTCTTGGGGTTATTTTTTATTCTAAATGTGAAAAACATTTGTAATCCATTTCTGGATCATTAGTATGTTAAACAAACAAATAAACAAACAACAGTATAAACTGGGGAGCAGCCAGCAAGAGAGGAGCTTTGCTAGAAATGACTTGGGCATACTGGGGGAGAATAAGAGAGCATGGCCAGCAGGGCAAGGGGGGGATTCTCCCCCTTTACTCTGCTCTTGTCAGGCCCCACCTGGAGTACTGTGTGCAGTTCTGGAGCCCCCAGCACAAGAAGGACATGGAACTGTTGAAGCAAGTCCATACAAGGGCCATGAAGATGATCAGAGGGCTGGAGCACCTCTGCTATGAGGAGAGGCTGAAAGAGTTGGGGCTTTTCAGCCTGAAGAAGAGAAGGCTTCGAGGAGACCTTGTAGTAGCCTTCCAGTATCTGAAATGGGCCTACAGGAGGGCTGGGGAGGGACATTACAAGGTCTTGTAATGGCAGGACAAGGCGTAATGGGTTTAAACTGGAAGAGGGGAGATTTAAACAGGATGTTAGGAGGAATTTCTTTACAGTGAGGGTGGTGAAACAGGCTGCCCAGGGAAGGTTATGGCTGCTCCCTTCCTGGAGGTGTTCAAGGCCAGATTGGATGAGGCCTTGAGTGACCTGTTCTAGTGGGAGGTGTTCCTGTCTATGGCAGGGGGTTGGAACTGGATGATCTTTGAAGTCTCTTCCAACCTAAACCATTCGAAGTTGTATGAATCATCTCTGGATGGTTGCAATACAGGCTCACCACATGCTGGACTGCATTAACCAGAGTGTAGTCATCAGGTCAAAGGAAGCAAATAATTATCTCTTTCTTGTGTGAATCAAAGTTATCAAGACTCCTTATCAAGTGTGTGGTGTATTTATTTTGTATATGACACTTCATTACTGTCAACAGTGACCTGGGAAACTTGACAAATAGAGAAAGAGCAACAGTTCACTGGCACAGCTGGGGACAAAATGAGTTCCTTACAGAGCAATGTTCAAAGCTTTAGGTAATTTTTTTCTGTTTCCTGTTGGAGAGCTCCTTAACTGCTATTAGTTTTAATGGATATTCAAAACTGGGTGAATGCTGCATGTGTTCACACTTGGGCAAAGCATGGCTTGCTAGGTCATGCTAGAAAGCACGTCACTGGAAAGCATCTCTGCTGATGTAGCTTCTAATTTATTTGTCTTAAAAAACATTTATGTCATCCAAGATCCCATAGTCCAGTGAATTTCTGAACAAAGAAGGTGGCAAACATACATAGAGTCTGTTTCTGCTACCAAGATCCCAGCATAAAACAGAAATGGGAAGAAATAGCCACCATAAAAAAAGACTCTTCTGATCCAGCTGCTCTATTATGACAGCTTGAGCCCTTGAGCCACTATCTCCCCTTGAGACACAATTTCCGTCTTACTTTATCCAGCTTGACAGCTAATTTATGGGGTCCTTATTTGCTTCTGCCTTCCTTCAGACTTTGTTCACAAGATTTTGTCCTTTCTGTTCTTATTTTTTGGATCATAGTGATGAGGATACTCCTGGCAAGTCATTGTAATTTAGTTAATAGTGTGCATGCATCCAATCTGCTTTGAGCAGAAAATGTACAGTAGAATCCCAGTTTTTGCAGAAATTTGTACTGTTTGATCTTCCATAGGTTCTTGGTAAGTTTTGGCAAGACTGGTTATCTTCTTATTTGACAGAGAAATGCAACGGTCAGCCACTGCTGCTCAACTTGCAAAATTCATGTCAGTTGAATATATTTTTCTCCCCTGTTGCCTGAACGCATTTCTTATAATTGACTTTATGACATGGGTCCATTTACCAGATTGTTTCCTACATTTTTTCCTCTTCTCCATGTGGATTTATTTGTATGGATATAGATGATGACAGATAATGATAAACAATGCATATGACATGGGGAAATTCACTATGTTAAAGCTGTGAATAATTGTGGGAACTTTGTGAAGAAAGCAACAAAAGATGTTAATTATTGTCAGATGCTTATGTGTGTATTTCAGTCCAGCAGTGGCTGGAAACAGATGTTTCAGCTTGGTGGAACGAGCTGCTGTGGCAGATTCTACCTTCTCCTTCAGATTTTGGAAACAGGTTCATACCTTAAAACTTGAGGAAATTTATATCCAAGAAAGGTTCTCTAAATCTTTTCTATCCTCTGAATAATTTTACTGTTCATACAAAAGTCCAGAATTCTCTGGAAAACTGAAGCTATTTGGCTGGCTTCAGTAATGCCATGTCTGAATTTTGTCAATGTAATCACACTTCATAGCCCATAAAAAAAAAAAAGGGGGGGGGGAAAGGATGTCTAATTATACAGACTAAATTAAAGTTAACAAAATTCAGTGATGGGAACAGAATAAAATGCAATTTTTAAAGCAGAGAAATTCTGCTACACTTATGAGCGGGAATAGAAGGAAGTTCTGATTTTTTAGTTTAGAGCCCAGTAAGTGAACAGCATTGGAGCAAATATGATGACTCAGTGTTGTTTAGCAGAAGTACTAACATCACTCCCCAGAGGAAATGGCTTATTTTTAATCCTCATATCAAAATCCCACATACAGCAGTAACAGCTGTGAATGAAGATCCAGGGTGATAGAAGGTTGTAGGTGTGTTTAAAATTATTGCTTCTTGGAAAAATTGAAAAAACTATGCAGAGGATAATACGTAAATCTTCTTTACTCTGACAATATTGATCATATAACCATAGAACCAGGCAAGGAGCATGAACTCCACTAATCAAACACGGAAGAAATGTATGTATTTGTGGAAGAAAACAGAAGAAAAACATCTGGTAAAATACAGTATGTTGCTGAAGATTATTTCATATACGGAAGTGTGATAAGTTTGGATGACATCCATTCTACCTAAAACATCTATAGCAATAAATTAAACAGTGCTATAGTAATTCCAGTTTGCCATTTGAAAGAAGTCACCCTGCTTTGGAGGCTAGAAACATTTATTATTAATGACACGGGTTGTTTCATGCCAAGTTACCTTGGTGTTAAAAGCAACTTGACATTTTTAACTTAGTAACATATAGTCTTAAAATCCATCTTTCTTCCTATGTCATAATTTGGAAATGACCTTTAAGACTTGACACGGACAATTTCTCGACTAAACCATATCCCTAAGCAGTATGTAGTGCAGTTCAGTTTACAAACTGCTTCGCATGGAGAAAAGAGTAGGAAAGTGGTGCCAGAATGTTGTTGAATGGCTAGTGCTGCACCAGTATAGTTTTGCAGATATTATTTCTTGCAAGATGCATAAAAAATCATAAAATTGTTTTGCTTGGAAAAGACCTTTAAGATTGAGCGCAACCATTACGCTAACTCTACCAAGTCTGGTGGGAAGTTAAGTCCCTCAGAGCTATGTCTCTGCATCTTTGATACACCTCCAGGTACAGGGATTCAACTAACTCCCTGAGAAGCCTTTCAAGTGAAGGCATTTCTCCTAAAAAATATGCAACCTAAACCTCCCCTAGTGTAACCTGAGGCCATTTTCTTTTGTCCTATTGCTTGTTACTAGAGAGAAAAGATCAATAGCCACTTTACTCCAGCCTCCTTTCAGGGTTGTATATAGCTGAAGTCTGCCCTCAGCCTTCTATTCTCCAGACTAAACAACTCCAGTTCCCTCAGCTGCTCCTCTTAAGACCTGTTCTCCAGGCCTTATTTATTTTAGACTATTAACAAAACAGAACTTTCCTGCAAGCAGGCATCAGGTGGCTCTGCTTTTTCTCATCTGGTTACTTGAGCAACAGCATAAGAAATCTGTGCCTTCTTCCTTACTGTGTTAGTACAAGATCTGGTTTACTTCAGTGATTAGCATTTTGCCTTCAAAAGAGAATGGACCGTGAGAAGCTTCTGCTCAGCCATTTAATGTTTGTGTCCTTAGAGATTTTTCTTTTGAATAAAATTGAGACAAGAACTCAAATTTGATGTTTCCCTGATATTTACTGTGAGTATGAGTTTAGGAAGAATGTCCTATTTCCAATCTGCATATTTATGGAAATATGTGTGAAAATATTAATATTTTCTTTATTCTGTCATATGTATTGTCTAGTCATATGTATTGTCTAACACATGTGTGAAAACAGAGATGAAGGGAGATAATTTTACACCCTTAAGAAATGGCTGATGACAGAGAGGAGTATGAATGAAATCTCATGCAGTCTCATATTTGCTTCTTTTTCTGGCAGCCTGTGGCAATCACAGAATGATAAGGGTTGGAAGGGACCTCTGGAGATCATCTAGTTCAGTCCAACCCCCTCCCCCCCTACATGTGCCTGTGTCTGTCCCCCTGTCCCCCCCCCCCCCCAATCTCCTTTCCATTTTCAGATGAAATTTCCTATGATCAATCTAGTGCCTGTTAACTCTTGTCCTGTTTCTGGGCACCACTCAAAAAAGATTGCCCCCATCTTCCTGACACCCACCATCCTCAAGTCCCTCAGCCTTTCTTCATAGACAGATATTCTAGTACCCTAGTAATTTTTGTAATCCTTTGCTGTACTGTCTCAAGCACTTCCCTGTCTTTGAACCAGGAAGCCCAGAATTGGAAGATGAGTCCTCTGCCATATTTACCTAAGTTTAGATAATGTGGATTTTTCTCTAATCTAGGGTAGCAATCATAGAGTTATATAAAATGAGGACAAGCAGAATTTTTCTGAAAGCTCCATTACTTGAAATGGAAGAGAGTCTCACTCCTTGGATGGGGAAATGGGTTGTGAAGAAAAACTCAATAGGTTCTATTGTTAGCTCTGTAGAGCAATCCTCAAAAGTATCAATTTTAATTGGATTCCTATTTGATTAAAAATTCTAATGCCAGAAGATTCTATTACACCTTTTATGCTTTTCCTAGAGGAATAGCAGGATTACTGCTTTTATACTGTAAATATCAGATCCTGTCCTATAAATTCCAAGATACTGAAAGAATGCAAAAATTCACAGGTGTTTATGACAGATTTTAGCTTGAAGTAAGATAATATAATAAATAATCCAATTTGAAGCACTCTGTGTAAAAGAGCAGGAGTTGTATTGGCCAGCAAACACTGCTGACGGAATTTTATTCAGATGTTTTGAAAAAAATCAGGACAACCAACCTGAAGAAACCATAAGCTAATTCTGAGCTATGTTCATAGCCAGTCTAGCAGAAATTGAGTTAATAGATTTTTTTTTTCCTCCTTAGTATATAAAATGGGCTGCACCCTTGAAAGTCTCAAACTGTGTTCTATAATTGGATTCATAATGGCTGTTGAATTGCTAGCTCCCATTCATGTAGTAATCTTTGCAAAAGTCCTTTGGTGCAAGGTTCAGCCTTCAAAGCCCAGCTTCCTCCCCTCTCGCACATATTTCAAAGTGATTTATTTATATTGTTTTAACTAAACAATGAGAAATCCCTTTCTCACTCTGAGATTTACTTCTCCTTACAAATATCTGACAGTTAACCTTGCAAGGTTTTTATTGCAGGAGGATGCAAGAAAAATTTGTGTAAGTTCTGGCACTCTGCTCATCTGGCAGCTAAAAGATTCCAGCAAAGCCTTGCTTGGCCTCAGGCTGAGAGTATGAGATTTTTAATTATCCACATGAACACTCTAAACCAAAGAAAAGTCTGAATCTTGAGGTACATTTGCCAGTATATGTGCCTGGGAGGATGTATATGAGTTTATCTGTTCTTGTGAATGTTGCACAATATTTTAGTCATCAGATGTGTATTGTACTCATTTGGATTCATTGAATAATTACATTGTATGATTATTAATACAAATCAGGCAGTCTTACCCTTCATAATTTTTCCCAAAAGTCTAGGTCCTATAACATTAGTATGATTTCTTGTTGATTACTGATACATTTTTTAGTGTTTTGAAATAGTCTTGTAAACTAGACACACAGTGATGTCACTGGGAGTATTCATCACAACAGGCTATGAGTAAAGTATATACCAGTAAAGAATCATAGGATCATAGAATCAGTCAGGGTTGGAAGGGACCACAAGGATCATCTAGTTCCAACTCCCCTGCCATGGGCAGGGACACCCTACCCTAGATTAGGCTGGACAGAGCCTCATCCAGCCTTGCCTTAAACACCTCCAGGGATGTGGCCCCAACCATCTCCCTGGGCAACCCATTCCAGGCTCTCACCACTCTCATGCTGAACAACTTCCTGCTCACATCCAATCTGAATCTCCCCACCTCCAGCTTTGCTCCATTTCCCCTAGTCCTGTCACTACCTGATAGCCTAAAAAGTCCCTCCACAGCTTTTCTGTAGGCCCCTTCAGATACTGGAAGGCCACAATAAGGTCACCTCGGAGTCTTCTCTTCTCCAAACTGAACAGCCCCAACTCTTTCAGTCTGTCTTCATAGGAGAGGTGCTCCAGCCCTCTGATCATCCTCGTGGCCCTTCTCTGGACACGCTCCATCATGTCCACATCCCTCTTGTAATAGGGGCTCCAAAATTGGATGCAGTACTCCAGGTGGGGTCTCACCAAAGCAGAGTAGAGGGGAAAAATAACCTCCCTCGACCTGATGGCCACACTTCTGATGCAGCCCAGGCTCTGGTTGGCTTTCTGGGCTGCAAGTGCACACTGCTGGCTCATGTTGAGCTTCTCATCCACCAGCACCCCCAAGTCCCTCTCCTCAGGGCTGCTCTCCAGCCAGTCACTGCCCAGCCTGTATTTGTGCTTAAGATTGCCTCGACCCAGATGCAGGACCTTGCACTTGGTCTTGTTGAACCTTATGTGGTTGGCTTGTGCCCACCTCTCCAGCCTGTCCGGGTCCCTCTGGATGTCATTCCTGCCCTCCAGTGTGTCTGCTGCACCACACAGCTTGGTGTCATCAGCAAACTTGCTGAGGGTGCACTCAATGCCTTTGTTCATGTCACCCACAAAGATGTTGAACGAGACTGGTCCCAGGACTAATCCCCGAGGGACTCCGCTTCTCACATTCTTGAGAAATCTTTTTGGAGATTAAAAAAAAACTGTATGAACCAGTATTAAACTTGAAAAATGTACTGCAACAAGCTTTCCAATAACATAAAGATGCAAGCGGAATCAACCAGTGCTAATTCGAAAGATCTACAGAAATCAGAGAACCATAGAATCATTTTGGCTGTAAAAGACCTTTTAAGATCATCAAGTGTAAATAATACCTAACTCTGCCAAGACTACACCATGTCCCTCAGCACTTATTTCCCCATCATGTGTTCAGGATCTCTATACGGACAAGTGCTGTCACTAAGCTGTCCTGTCATGACTGCCTTTATATCCGCAAATGTTAGGGACCTAAAAGCCATTTTTCTGGAAGATGTTCCATCTTGAGTCAAGACGTAGGTACATCTTGCAGAGGTAAAGTTCTGTTCTGTGTGTAATAGCAATGTAAATAGGGGTAACAATCAGAGAATCACAAGATGAAGCTCTGTAGTTCTGTCTAAAGTGAACCTTAGTTTAACTCTCATTTGGCACCACGTGGTTTTGCTTATTCAAACAGCCACATTAGGGAATGTCCCACGTGTGTGAAGTGATGGATTTCCCAACTTTGTGATACACCTGATCCAACAAATAGAGAATAAACTGAAAAATCCTATTCTCTGTACTTGGACGCAAGAACTGCAGAGCTAAAGAATACTGCAAACACATTCTTATGATAATATTTGCAGTGAGATGAAGTTTGTACCACCTAGAGATATGGACCATGTTTTAAATATTGTGATTCTGCTAGTTCTTTTTACTTTGGGCTTTCAAATCCATTCTCTACATGCAGATTGGGTAGAGTATGACATTGCAGAAAGGTGAAGGATAAGGGGCTACATTAATTGTAAGAATTATTTCCCATTGCAGACTTTTAATCTTGGCAAGCAATCGAAGGTTTGGTTTAGGAGTAAAGCAGAAATCAGCCTGACAGTGGGCCAGTACTAACTGATCAATTTTGACTATTCCCACCATAATCATTTTTATATAATTTTATTTCTGTTATCTTAGTTATAGACCAACAAAGGAAATAACTAATTAGAAAAAAAAACCCTTGTGATCTCTGAAAGGAGTTGATTCATTTCCCTCCTTCTCCCCACCAGATATTCGATAAACAGCATTTAAGAAAAGTGGTATCATAGAAGCAGAAGAAAAAAAATGATATAAAAGTCATTTGAGCTATTATGTGGTTAAATTAATAACTAGTGAAACTGTAACTAGCAGCAAAGATTTGCTGATGATGCAACAGCTCAAATAACAGTGGAACAGAGATACCTACATATTTCCAGATTCTTGACTCTCTACTGTTTTTCTTATCTGTCTGATTTTCAGATTGGAGATTTCCAGTTGAATTGCTGCAGCTGTGACTTTAAACTTATCACATTCTAGAGGCACACTATTGACATTAACAAAACTACACTAATCTTATTTACAGTAACAGATGTTGCTGATTAAATGAGAAGATGGCAAATGTCTTACAAAAGAAAAACAGAAAAGTATCTCTGTGTGAAACAAGTACTCCCTCTGGCATTACACAATATTTTTTTAATGATTGATTAAAAGCTAAAATACTTTTGAATCAGTTTTATGTTAAACTCATATAAAAAAAAAATCTCACTGAAGTTATACATAGATGCAATCAATAGGAATTCCTTGATTGTTTTGATGATGTTAGTATGAAAATTCTTTTCTGTTTACATCTAATTGCTAAAATAGAGTTGATACCTAATGAAAAGAGCTTGCTGGTCCACCAAGTGAAAATTCTGTGCAC
>VWZI01000464.1:0-36116 GCA_013396835.1 Psilopogon haemacephalus | reverse complement strand
TTTTGCTGTAGTCTACAACTACCTGAAGGGATGTTCTGGAGAGGCTGATTCTGGTCCCTTCTCACAGGTAAACAGTGATAGAACAAGAGGGAATGGCCTCAAGTTGAGACTGTGTAGGTTTAGTTTGGACATTAGGAAAAAGTTTTTCATGGAGAGTGGTCAGGCATTGTAATGAGCTGCCCAGGGAGACGGTAGAGTCACCAACCCTGGATGTGTAAGGGTTGTTTGGATGTGGTCCTGAGGGATATGGTTTAAGGTGAATCTTGTAGAGTAGGGTTATAGGTTGGACATGGTGGTCCTGAGGGTTTTTTCCAACCTGGATGTGTCTGTGTTTCTGTGATTTCTTTCAAATATTTGCTGCCAGAATGGCTTGACTCCAAAAGTTTTGCAAGTAGGTGTTTTTGATTGATGCCAGAATGGATTTTCTGAAGTCTTCTGTTATCAATATAGATTTGGTGCAAAGAAAGTCACCAAAGGTTTAAACTCATTGTTTCCTTATTGCCTTACTTTGAGAACAATATATTGCTAGATATTCAATCAGCATAAACCAGTCTAGTACAATTATGAGGATTTTGGCCAACTCTGATTAGTGTCTAGTCTGTCTTTGGCCAGTTCACTATGGCAACAGTTAAATTTGCCACATTGGGCCAACTGGCTCTGCATGAATGTGGCTTTGTGGGCCTATAAAATCAAGCCAAAATATATTGTTTGGAGGCTTATATGAAGAGTAATTTCTACACTTAAGTTTGTTGTCCCCTTTTCTTGCATCTATACTTATAGGGTTTTTTTTGTTGTTGTTGGTTTGTGGTTTGGTGTTGTTTTGCCCCACCCCACCAGTTCATACAACTCAAATAGCAGCCTATGTCACTGTTCTGGATCTTGACACTGCTTCTGTAGAAGTCAAGGGCAAAGTCCACTGGCTGCTGAGACAAAAGATCAGTCATGAGAAGCAAAAAAAATTAAATCTCTGGAGTACTAGTTTTTCACAACAACATGAAGGAGAAGATGATCACACAACAACAGCAGTCATTACAGCAAAGGAAATGTTCTGTGGATGAAGGAGTCAGGATGTTTATCAAAGCTTTTGCATGTTACATTCTGGAGTGAGCAGGATTTTCCATTGCAAAAGTCCTTTTATTGGCTGACTTCTTTCCAGGTAGGATATTTTTGTTTTCGTACTACCTCACAAATTTCTCTGGAAACATTTGTTAGTCTGAACTGCACCTGGATATTTATCTGTTTATTCCAGTACATGTCAAAAACATTGTTTACTAATATGTAAAAAACCCAGGTAACAGCAATAAAAAAAAAAAAAAAAGAAGGAATTTGGGCCTAATCTTTCAAAGCTTTCTACCCCCTAGTTTTGATCAAATTCCTTAGGAGCATTAAATGTAATTAATTCAGTATATTTGAGCATTGGCCTCTTCAGTGGAAACAAAGTTTGGGTCCTGAAAGAGACATTTTGGCTAAGTTCCAGAATCTAGAACTCAAACACCAAGTGTCACATAACTATCTTGAAGTATAAAATTATTCTGTCATTATCTGAAGAGTTTGCATGGACAGAGACTTGGCCAATAAATCTTACTAATGCTTATAAATATCTAAAGGCAGGCTGTCAAGAGGATGGGCACTGAAAAGTAATGCCCAGAGACAGGACAGGAGGTAATAGGCACAAACTAAAACATGAAAGTTCAGCCTGAATGTAAGGAAGAACTTCTCTGAGGACAGTGGAGTGCTGGAACAGGCAGCTCAGAGAACTTGTGGAGTCTCCTCCTTGGGAGACGTTCAAAGCCTGTCAGGACATGTTTTTGTGTGATCTGGTGAAAGCAAACCTGCTTTAATGGTGGGCTTGACCTCCCTGGAGGTCCCTTCCAATCCCTACCATTCTGTAATTCTGCGACATGAAAGAAATTCACAGAAGAGTGACCCAAACAGCTTTTCAAAGTTCAAAGACTGTGTAAGGGAAGGTTTAAATGGAAAAAGTGATGTTTTTTGTACTTCCTATTCAAGCAGATGTACTTAGTTCCTCACCTTTTCCATTGTGTCTTCCATGGTCTCATATTTTGGCTTTTTCATCTACTGCTTCTTTTTTTTCTTCTCTGAGACTGCTATGGGCAACATCACAGTTCTGACTGTGCTGACATGTGATTTGTATTATCAGTCTTGCTAAAGGATTTGGAAAGATCTCTTACAATACCATCACTAGGTACTCTCATCTGGACTGTAAACTGGTGTCCAGTCCCACCAAAGTACAGGTGTTGCACTTAACTCTGTAACTGCTGAGTGTTTGATGCCTTTGCTGTAGTTGGAAGCTGTGGTTTATAAAAATACTGTATTTATATTCTAGAGTATGCAAGAACTAAAAATAGAACAAGATGAAACAAAGATACCAGACTGCTTATGTTTATGAATTCACTCAAGATGGTTGTTTTTGTTGTTTATTCTATGTGGCAACATTTGCATTTCTGTTGTCCTTTTATTTATATGAGTTTAGAAAGCATGTTTGTTCTCTATATATTCTTGCAGCCATGTGTTTCTGTTCACTGATGGGACCTCACAGGTTTATCACATGAAGATTATTCCCTATTTTTTTGGACAGATGCTTGTTTGGCTGTTTTCTGTAGTATTTATTCTTTTGCTCTGGCTGTCAAAGGTAATGCTTGCATTTTGTGCTATGGAACTATTCCTTGTTGGAAAGCTCTTCTCTAAAAAATGTTTCTCCTCATTGTCTTGCAAATCTTTCTTCAACAATTGATATTCCTCCATTTACTTTGATAGATTCAAGTATCTAAAAGATTCAATAAGATTTTTTTCTAGAAACGGTATTTGATGTTTCCACAGCCACTCAGACTTCGTTGATTTGCAGTCACACCATTCTTTAAGATGTCATTTGCTCTTGCTTTTTTTAATGTCAGTAGGTTTGTTTTCTCTTTTTTCCCTTCAATTTAGCATCTTTTTGTTTTTGCATAAAGACACAAATGTATATGCAGACATGAATATATGTACAAATCCCTCTTTCTTTAGCATAGCCATCACACTAAATTCAGATTTTTTTTTCCTTGATGGAGGATACATTTTTATGAATCCATAGAATTTGGAGCAGAAAAGAGCCTAGCAGGCGATGCATATGGGAAGTGAGTTTTAACTGATTTGAAAGAATTAGTTTAAGGTGATTTTGTCATGTCATTGACCACTTATTGCTCAATGACATAACATGAATCTCCTCTGATTCTATCTATAAATGAAGTGTGTCTTGTTAAAAAATTATTGAAAGTTAGGATTTTCGACTGTTGTAATAATATTTCATATGGTGGGAGATGATGTAACATTTTGATTAATTGATAAGAACCCTATTATTTACTCCTGCTTTTACTGTCTCTTTGTTTTGGTTTTTGCATGGGTGGGTTTTTTTTTTGTTTTGTTTTTGGGTTTTTGGGGTTTTTTTTTGCACATTTATCCTTATCATACTTTTGGGTCAAAATGCTTTCAAGTTTTTCCAAGACTTATCCTGGGAAGATAGGACAGAACATCTTTTAAGAAGTTACAATCTGTCTGAGACGCAAAGAACTTGCTTATAGCCACTTTGCAATCATTTTAAGCTTAAAAAGGATAACTAATCTGTTATTACTCCTTATAAGGAAAAATGCAGACAAAATAGGATGTGAAGCTGTTTAGGTGTTGTGAGTTTTTTACTGAAATGAATAATTCTCATCGATGTGGCAGATGTTCAGTGGCTTGATTCATGTATATTTTATTGGAAAGCCTCATGGACTGAGTGATGATCTCATTTCACATGGTGCCAGGGAGAGGGAAACTTTTTAATGCAGTCAGTAAAATAACTAACTGCAGTGAGTACATGTATGCAAACAAACACAAAGTCCTGTGTGAACTGATCCTCAGCTTCCTGTGGTAATGACATCTTCAGCGGATTAGATCTGAGTCCACAGAGAATCAGACAGGGTGACAGCTGAGTGGGAAGCAGTGCAAGAGTACTGGCTGCTGTCTGGTTTCACATATGTTAGTGACACCTACACTTAGCCTGCTATCTAGGGTAGAGACATTAAAATTAGTATGAAGGATGTCTGTGAAAGGAGACAGATGTGTGATTCTTCCAGGGAATCATAACATTGTCAAGATGCTTCCAGAAATGTGCTTTCTATTTATGACCTGGTTTATGGCTCAAGGACTATCCAGTTTTTAGTACTGGTTATTTTCATGCCTTGTGCATTTCTTGACAGCAAAGTGACTTCATAAAAGAACTCTTCAAGTGCAGAAAATATATGCATGGAGTGGAATTAGAATGTTATGTGTATAGGAAATGTAATATGAAGGCCACAACTGAACTCTATCTCTAACTTGCTGGCCTGTCTTTGGGTGAATATATATTTAGACTTCCATTGTCTTGTTTCATGAGAAACGGCTTTATAAGCAAGGGTGGTGTGTGAACACCCTGATGAAGGGTTTAGAGAACAAATCTTGTGAGGAATGCCTAAGAGAAATAAGGCTGAGGAAAGACCTCATTGCTCTCTATAATGAACTGAAAGGAGGTTGGAGTGAGGTGGGGTTTGTGTCTTCTCTCTAGTATCAAGTGATAGAACAAGAAGAAATGGCCTGAAATTGTGCCAGGGGAAGTTTAGATTGGATTTTAGGGAAAAGTTCTTCACTGAGAGAGTGGTCAGGTTGGAATAGGTTACCTACAGAGGTGGTGGAGNTTTTCCTTTGTCTCTCTGCCTTTGAACTAATTCAGAGTAAAATCACTAAAACGACTAATTTCTTCTCCTATCATTAATCTCCCTGATCTTCAGCTTATCTGCAGCATCATCAAGTGGTGAGATAAAGCTGGGGGAAGGGGGGAAAGGTGGTAGGGGGGTTTGATTTTCCTCTCTTGGGGATTTTGGTCTCCAGGAGGGGTGTGGTGTGTATTACCCTTTCTTACTGTATATTTCTGTAAATATCTGTTATATCTTGTAAATATTTGCTTGTATATTTGCATTGCTGTAAATATAAAGTTTCATTCATTAACTTCCAGTGTGTTTTTCTGAGTTTTAGCTGGGGTTTTAAAAGGTGGGGGGGCAGGTCACTGCAAACCCACTACACCTTCCCTGGTGGTGTTCAAGAAATGTGTGGACACAGTTTAATGGCCATGTAACAGCGATGGAGAGTCTGGGCTCTACTTGATACAAGTAAGGTGTCAATTTATTGCATGCAAAGCACTAACTTATATACTCTAAAACCCAAAGCTTTTTACATTGTGTCAAATAGTAATTGGTTGGTACAGTTGTGTATAATAAGCTGTTGGCCAGTAACAGCTTATCGAGATGCAAACGTGTATTCGAGCAAAGCTTACGTTCTTTTCACTTGGCTCCTAGACACTTGTTATCTATAACAAAAACATCTGCCAAGTTTCGTCTCTTTAGACATTCAGCAATATCTATCTGTGCCCTAGCAGCAGTTTTCCACCAGCTCAGTGGCACCCTGTACCCATAGCTTTCATTCCAGTAAACTCAAAACATCCTTGCACCAGTCTCTCAGTATTCTGAGCAAAGGCTAACAAAGGAATTCCTACAGCCATGGTGGTGTTAAATCAATGGTTGGACTTGATGGTCTTTGAAGTCTTTTCCAACCAAAACAATTCTATAATTCTAACAGCTTAAAATAGTCTTGGTCTTTGATCAAAAGCATGAGAGTGATGTGTGAATCAGGTTAACTTAGTTCCTTCAAAACTGGACTAAATCCTATTAGGATCAGTTAGCAGTGATTTATTGATGTGAAAGTTACACCAGTGATCTAGCTTAGACTTCAAGAAGCAAGAAAGTTTTCAATAGGAATAAGAAGGCTTGAGTATACATTTACAACATTTTCCTGAGCCTTCCTTTCTCTAGGCTGAACAGTCCCAGCTTCCTCAGCCTTGCCTCATATGTCAGATGTTTGCCATTTTCATGGTCCTTTGCTGGATTTGCTCCAGTATGTCCATGTTTCTCTTGTCAACAGGCTCAGAGCTGTACCTAACAGTCCCGATGGGTCTGAGCTGTGCTGAGCAGAGAGAAAGGATTACCTTCCTCATCCTGCTGGCAATGCTTTGCCTCATGCAGTTCAGGCAGCTGTTGGTCTTTGCTGTAATGGCCCATTTGAAGATCATGATCAACTTCATATCACCAAGACTTTCTCTGTGGGTTATCCTCAGCTTGTGCTGTTCCAGCCAGAGGGCACAAGAAGTAGTTTAAATCTCAATCTCCCTCAGAGCAGCTGGTTTTGCTGACAGCTTGAGGCATAAAGGCTTTTGAATTTAGCCAGTCTAGGTGTATAAAACTGACTCTTGTGAATATCCTTCTCTTTAGTCCATAGAGTATTTTAAACTATTTCGTCATATCCTTATAAGATGAACAAGAAGTTGTGTCATAGAATCAGAATGGTTTAGGTTGGAAGGGACCTGAAAGATCATCCTGTTCCAACCCCCTACCATAGGCAGGGACTGCTCCCACTAGAACAGGTCACTCAAAGCCTCATCCAACCTGGCCTTTTGTCCGCTGTCTGAGAAATTAATCTGGAAGTGAATTTAAACAACTACTTGAGTCCTGATAAACAATGAGTATTTTTCTCATCTTTCTGCAGGTGCCACATTAGCTTATTGCACATCATCTAAAGTAATTTCAAGGTTTCTCTGCAATACTGAGATTATTAGACCCTGGCATTTGATTTGTAGATGTAGTGAAGAATATGTTCAGTGTCTCCTGCCTTTATAAGGAAACATTAGAAGTCATTGCTAATGGGTAACTTATTAATTGGAGAATCATTCAGTGTAATTTAATTTCATATGATGATTACTAGAGCAGGCTGAGCACTATGAATACTAACAGCTGTCAATTTTAAAACAATAATATATGCTAAAATCTCCAGAAAGTAAAAGGAAACAGCCTAGTTTGGCAGGATAAAATGTTGTGTGTGGAGTACGAGAATTTCCTGCTAACATTATTTTTGGCTTTTTATGCTTTGCACATTGAATCAGTGGCACTTCATTCAAGATGAATTTTCCTTGTATAAACTGAAAAGGGGAGGGCCAAATGGAAAAGCTTTTCAAGGTCTTATTGATTTAGTTTAGGAATGAATTCTGTGTCATACTTCATGTGCTGCTCAAAACCAAGTTGTTCTGATCACTTGGCAGTATTTTGCAGTGTGCATTTCATTCAATGACCTTCTCATCTTGCCTGAACTTGCATTTAATATGTAGTGTGTGTACAGTATATGAACTCTATATATATACAAGGTTGCTAAAGATAACCCCAAAACCAACAAAAAAACCCCACAAAACTAAACCAACCACCAAACAAAAGTAAAAATTTGAGACTTTCATTAAACACATGCTATTGGTCTTTTCAAATGCTGAAGACATGACACCAGACTTGTATCTGCCTTTAAAATGCAGAAAATATTAAAACTCTGTTATGAACAGAGCTCTACTCAATGCAGGTACATAATCTGTTTTCAACTGTTACAATTACTTGGATGAGACTCGAGAGCTGCCCCTTTCCTTACCGTGAAAGGAAGAAGCTTTGAGACAAGCAGCGTTGTGAAACACTTGGGGGAAAAAATTATTAAAGGTGTTGTGTAAACACCGTGTCTTAGTGCTCTGCAGAGGATGGAGCTCTCTGCTCCCATCTTTTGGTGATCAGCAGGAAATCTACTGTTCTTTTTTCTCTTCACAATATGTTTTATCCATGGCTACATGTGGACAGAGGCTCAAGGTTTCCTGAGTGGGTAGATAATGAAGACAAAGCCATTCCTGTAGCTATACTAGAGAGAGTTCAATGGAGACCTAGAGGATGATTAAGAGACTGGAACTTCTCTCTTATAAGGACAAGCTGAGAGACATGGAGCTTTTTAGTCTGGAGAAGAGAAAACTGAGTGGAGATTTTATTAATGTTTACAAATATTTAAAGGGTAGGTGTGAAGAAGAAGGGCCCAGACTATATTCAGCAATTCCCTGTGATAGATGAGAGGGAGGGGTCATAAACAGAAACACAGGAAGCTCTACCTCAACATGAGGCAAAACTTCTTTCCTGTGAGGGTGGTGATGGAGCGCTGGACCAGGCTGTCCAGACGTGTGGTGGAGCCTTCTTTGGAGGCATTCAAAACCCACATAAATGTGTGATTTATTCTGGATAATCCTGTTTCAGCAGGGGGAGTTGGACAAGATGATCTCCAGAGGTCTCTTCCAACCCCTACCATTCTATATTTCCATGAGGTCTTCTGTTCGCCGGTAGGTAAAGACTGGGAAGCTTCCTCCAAAACCTTTGTAGTGTGTAGTTTTGAAAGTCACTGGTAAATGACATTGCAAGAATGTAAAGGGAAATATATTATTTCTTCAGGTATATATCCTCAATGGAAAGATATGCTGTGAACTTTGATGTAGATTTTTGTTTGCAATTTACAGAGGTGGCCTTTTGCCAGAGTACCCCACAAGGCTGTATGATCTTGCCCATATACTCAGCTCTGATGAGGCCACACCTTGAAAACTGTGTTCAGCTTTTGAGCCCTCACTACTGCTAGTACAGCAATAGTCACTAGTTAGTGCTGCTGTACTTTAAAAATTTATCTCTTCTTCATAGCAGGTAATTCACCAGGTTATTTGGGCCAAATCTCATAAACGAAGCATAACAGTTTTGTTTATAATACATGTGTGCAGATTGTGATTAGTTATTTATTAGAAAAGCTAGAGCTGTAAACCTAGATGTTAAAACCCATACTTATGCATTCACTTTCTTACAGATCATTCAGGACATTATTCAGTCTAAATAGAGACGAAATTCCTCCAGGATCCCATAGGTGCAATGTTAATTTTGGGATTAAAATTATTGTGATTCACTTTACCCTTTTCTGTAACACCACCAATGTACTGGGAGAAAAATATCTTCAAAAGCAGTAAGCGTTATTTTCTAGGTCACATCTCGTCCAATACTATTTTTTTCCTAGTATCAGGTGGAAATGGCTTGAAATTGTGCCAGATTGGATATTAGGGAAAAATTATTTACAGTAAGAATTAGCAATCATTGGAATAGGTTTCCAAGGGAGTTGGTAGAGTCACCATCCTTGGAGGTTTTAAAAAAACACATAGACATGGCACTTTGGGACATGGTTTAATGGCCATAGCTATGTTAGGTTTGATGGTTGGAGTTGATCCTAGAGATTTTTTCCAACTGAAACAATTCCATGGTTCTATGGTTTCTACATGATGTCTCATCCACAGCAATTGCACAACTGGAAAAAATCTTCTATATATGGATACTGAAACAAGGTACTGGACAAAATAATTCTTCATAGTTTAACAACTTGGTGTGTGTGTGTGAGCAAATAGTCTTTTTTCTACTTCGTCTCTCGCAGTGTCATTCCCAAACTCTGTGCCACTCTCTCATTCTCTCTTCCTGTCCCTGGATGTAACATTACTAATACCTGAAGCAGCAAGAAAAACAAGATATAACCCCAACGGACTGCAGTGAAACTGGAGCAAAGGAGTATTCAGAAGAAAGCTGTGACAGAAACGAGGAAGGAAAGAGAAATGTGGGAGGATGAGTAACAAAAGCAGAGAACTCTTTGCAAAGTACTGATTTTTCTCAGGGGTGTTCTCCACCCTACAACACGTTGCTTAACTTTTTGGATCTCCAACATAATGGTACAAAATCTTTCTCAGTCTTCCCCATTCTACCCGGTATGGGTTTCACCTGTGTGCCTCTGACCTCTCTTTGCAAGAACCTCTGTGCCTCATTTGAGCTAGTAAATGTAGATATTTACAATTTGCAGGAAACAAGTTTTAACCTATAGCTAAGATGTCTGTCAGGAAATTTGATTGTTGTAGTTGGTTAAGCTGAGGGGAAATTGATCTGTTTTCTCGGCTAAAATTTATTTCAGGGAAAAAGACTTTGCAATTGGACTGATCTTTTGAGCTCTCAAGCACAGAGCTTCATGTTGCTTTGTTCTCACAGGATGTTTCTCAGTAAGCAAGTGTATTTATAGTAAGTATGGGAAGATACAAAATTAGATTCAGTGTGTCTTGTTGATAAGTGGGACAATATATAAGCACAAAATTAATGGCTTCAAAAGCTGCCCAAATATAATACACTCCAGTTATCTAAAGCAGATAGCCTCCATTTTCTGACAGGAGGTTCTTTAAATATTTCAAGTAAAGTCCAAAACATTAAGGGAAAAAAAAATCAGTATTTAGATCTGAAATATAGATTAAAAAATTTAAAAGGAGAAAGCTATAGCATCCAACAAAGTCACAAACAAAAGTCCTCAGTTTATCCCTTTTTAACTCACTTACGTATTAGTAGTCACATCTCAAAGGAATTTTTAATGGAAATGCTAGTTTAGGACATGTGGTGACTAGAAAACAGAGAAAGTACACTGTAAGTGGAATAAACAAATGCTTAAGGTTTTCCCTGGACACCAATCAGTTCTGTGAAGAAATGAATTTCAGTTTATATTTAGTCACAAAAACCTTTTTCACAGGCTAGCAGCCTGAGACCAAGTGTAGGCTGTAAGTCTAGAAACTTTGTTTGGGTAATATTGTGTCCAGATGTGCTTTCTGCAAATAAATGTAGTCCAGAAATGGATAGTTTGAATTATGAATCAATTTAAGAATAGGCATGCAGGTTCAAGGCCTAACACTTGAACATTTGTTCTTCAGGAGGCAGAATGCAAATGAATCATAAAATCACAGTATGATTTGGATCGGAAGGGACTTTAAAGATCATCTAGTTTCAGTCACTGCTGTGTCATAGGCA
Source organism: Psilopogon haemacephalus (assembly GCA_013396835.1). Classification (NCBI taxonomy): domain Eukaryota; kingdom Metazoa; phylum Chordata; class Aves; order Piciformes; family Megalaimidae; genus Psilopogon; species Psilopogon haemacephalus. Next base: position 25,338 of record VWZI01000464.1, on the reverse strand, counting down.
AGAACAGCTTCCACTAGACCAGCTTGCCCTAAACCTCATCCAACCTGGTTTGAATGCTTCTAGGGAAGAGACATGCACCATTTCTTTGGACAGCCTGTTCCAGTATCTCACCAGCTTCATAGTGAAGAATTCTTTCTTATATCTAATCTACATCTATCCACCTCCAGTGTAGACTCATCACCCCTTGACCTATAACTATACAGCACTGTAAAAAGTCTTTCTCCATTTTTTTTGTAGGACCCCATGAAGTACTAGTCTACCACTGCTTTGAGGAACGTAGTAGCGAGGCAAAAGCACCAAGATGGTCTGAGTATATGCTATTAGAGTGTCAGCTAGAAGGGTAAGTTGTAACCTAGTCTGTAATTAACATAATTTGTATCATCTCACTCTTTTATTGCTCCTTTTGCTCGTTAAAGATATTAAATCTTTTTGTGTATTTTCACAGATTCTCTGAGAAAATATGTTATGGTCTGAACTTAAACCTCAAAATCATTGCAAATAAAAACTGCTTTTCAGATTCTCAAAGAACAGCCATGGCCTGTTAGATTCCTCCTAGTTTAGACACCAATAGTGCTAATATCTGTTCTCAGGCTAGTCAGGCTTATTTCAACACTATCAAAGAAGAAAAACACTTTTACAGTTTAAGAGAATTCATCTTGTGAATGTCCACAGTAATGTGAATCTTGTAATAGACATGACTCACACTCTTCATTGCCTGCAGAAGGAGCAAGAGTGATGAGCTTGGATGCAAATATAAACCTTACAGGTGTCCAAACTTAAATGGAATGACCAAGGTTGTCTTTTGCGAACAGAAAGCTAATACATGCTTTAAGAGTTAGCAGTTAAGAGATGTTTTAAAAATGCCTACTTCAAAATACTTTCCATAGTAGCAATGAAGGAAGATCTGTGAGAGTAGCCATAGGACCTGCAGTGAGCACTAACTCTTCCATTGCCATGAATAGTTAGTTAAGTCAGCACAACATTTCTTCAAAGTGACAAGAACCTTATGAATACCTCTACAAATAACACCAGCTCATGTTTGAGCAAGAATGACATTGTTAATTGAGAGCAGATGGTTTAGGCCACTGGTCAGCTAAATAATTGGGTAAACGAGTGACCTGATGCAAAGGAAATTACATCTGAATCCAGAAAATTGCAGTTGTTCTTCTGTAAATTAAAGTAATTGGCTATAATTCAGTCAGCTAGGTATGTGTGTTTAGTTACAATGGGGTAAAGGACATAGTCATTCAAAACTGAAAAACACAGTTTCTGCAGAAGTTTATTTTGTTGCATGGAATTTCAAGCTACTTTACCATTTCACTAATTTATTAATTTGTAGAATCATTAAAGTTGAAAAATACTTTTAAGTTTGAGCCCAACCTCAAGCCCAACACCATCATGCCCACTAAACCATGTCCTCAAGTGCCATGTCTACCTATTTTTAAAAAAAACCTTCATGGAGGATGACTCCACCACCTTCCTGGGCAGCCTGTTCCAATGACTGTCATTTTTCCTAATATGCAACCTAAACCTTGTTTGGCACAACCTGAAGCCATTTCCTCTTGTCCTATAACTTGACACACCTCTAATACATAATTTGAATCTTAGTAATTTATAATAAAATATAAGCATGTATTAGTACAGTCCCTCAGTTGCAAGACAAGAAAACTCAGAGGAAAAAATTTGGCATGCACTGTCAATAGCAGACTGAAAGTAGGTCTCACAAGAATAACTGAAACATTTTATTATATATTAGAAAAAAAATAAATCCGGAGGTGACTGGCATGATTCCATCCTTGTTTTCACTGATATTTCCTGTCCAAGAAAACCGAGGTGTCCTGGAATTATTCTACTGATAGTACAAGATAAAAGCCAAGCTTAGAGGCAGGCTGGTCAATCCTCATACAATCTTCTAAGCTCCGATACCAGCTTACAGATTTCTCCAGTGTGTTGGTTTGAGCTAATTGGAGGATTTGAATGAGAAATTAGACTATTGGCTGAGAGAGATAAACACAGTGTGTCACTTCACCGAGTTTTACTGAGGAAAGAAAAAAAAAAAGCTGTTTTAAGAACTGTTCTCAAAACAATCAGATTAGCAGTTTGCTTCAGTCTGTGCTGGAGGCGACTGCTTCTCTGGCATGATCTCCTTTGTCTCTGTCTTGGTAGCTAATTCAGACTAAAACTACTAACTCCTTCCTATTACTAACCCCCCTGGCCAATCTATTCCAGCTTATCTGCAGCATCAATAGGTGGTGAGATAAGACTGGGGAAGGGGGGAAAGGTGCCATGGGGGGTTTGGTTGCCCTCTCTTGGGGATTTTGGTCTCCGGAAGGAGTATGATGTCTGTATTACCTTTTCACTGTATACATCTGTAAATATCTGTTATATCTTGTAAATAATTGCTTGTATATTGTGCATTTCTGTAAATATAAAGCTTCANGGGGCAGGTAACTGACTAAACCACTACATCCAGTAAAAAGGGATTAATTTTCTTCAACCTGCGACATGTTTGGGACCTTATTTTTAGGACTCTCCAGCTAGCCTTCTGTATGACTATGCTATAAACTGAAAGAAAAATTTTCATCTAATTTTGCCCTTCAATTTTCTTTAGATTTTTGCCCTTTACCACCTCAAGAAAAAAGTTTTAGACTGACACCTCATTGCATGCATAATTTATAAAGGCAGTTGCCTTCTGATGAGGTTAGCTGATTCTCCAAAGATGGACCTAAGCTGATCAAAAGTGCCTTTCATTCTTGAGGGTAATTATTCTCACCCTGGATAGAGATATCCGTGACAAGTCAGAAGTGTGCCTTCGTATGCTTCTTTCTCTTCGCTGACAATTTGCTGAGGCCTCAGGGAGAGCATGGGATGGTATCTGTCTATGTTTAAAGACTGACACACTTCATATTTTCCCTGACCAAAATCAAGAACAGTTATACAAAGTTCCCATGTGTCCAAAAGAAAGCTTTGGAGGTCTATTGTACCGTGAAAGTTTTTGACTTAGAATTTCTGCTAACTGCTAGTAGAACTTTGTTGGTTTTCAGAGATACATTAACTGCTTTAAAATATCTTTTCTGTAGCAAGGGGCAAGGTTGTCTAAAGATACTACTTGTCAGTAATGAAAAAAGAAACATTCACAGAAAAATGAGTGTTAGGCACCACATAGGTTTTAACTTATTTGCATCATACACAGCAATATTTCCATGTCTTCCTAGTACATGAATGGTATGTTCCAAGATTTTTATCTAATTTTTATCTTTAAAGCAGTTGAAATTGCCTCTCCAGATGTTATTCAATAACCAAAGCATGCTGTAATCAAGCAGCTTAATTCTCTGGAAAGGAAAATAATTTCCTGTACCTTATTTACATATCTCTGATTTCTTATAAAGCTTGCAAAAGAGACTTATGACAATGGTAGTTTATGCTGTTTTCCCACTTAACAACAAATAGTTCAAATTCTCCTTGGGTATTAACCCCATTCATTCCCATCAACTTGCCTCCAGGGAATCACGCAAGAACAAATTTGAGTACAAGGGAGTTTATCACTTTGTAGTTCAAGGATTTGGCTACACAGGAAGAGTATAAGCACATGTGTAGAAAACACACACAACTATTGATTCTGTGAGTCTGAGAGCATGGGGAGAAATAAATGCATCTCTTCCAAGAGAACTAGTTGTGTATTTGCTCTCTTAAATGCTAGCAGAATGCACAAGCCTTTAATTGGATAATATAACCCTCAGACACGCCACATTACGATTTTAAGTGTGGCTTCCATTATACACTCTGAAGCTGTAACTTGGCAATAAAAAGTAAGTTAACACTTGAAACTAGCAGTCTCAAAGCGTTTGAAGATTTAGGCATTTTCAAATCATGTACCTCAAAATTAAACTCAATTTCAAAGAGCTAAAATTTGAGGAGGATATTTGCTTTCTCTAGTCCTCTTCCACCCTATGCATAGTTTTTGTCTCCATCACAGAACAGTACAAAGCTAAGTGGAATGTAAACCAGGCTATAAAATAAAAGCACATGTGAATGACTATCTAGATGACATAGCAACTTAGCCTGAAACCTATCATTTTAATGTAGATGCTAACAGGGAATATGTCGTTTGGAGCACAGCAGAGCACAGACGCTGAAAAAAAGTTGTGCTTTATAGCTGTGAATGTAGGCATCCAGCTTAGAGATGTCTTCAACTCTGCTGTGTGAACATGTAATCTCAAATCTTGACCTCTACAATAATACTGGGAAAAGAAAACAAGGAAAAAAAATCTGCAAAAAAATTTTCATTTCTCCTGGGGACGCAGGGATGCTTTCTGTGGCCTAATGCTGGGATATGAAATGTGAGAAGTTCCTCTCCTTTTTTTCCCTGTGCATTAATAAAGGGCAAATCTAGTTAACCTTTTCTTGATTTTTTTTCCCTTGAGCCCCTCATAAGTTAGTTCTGTGATATCTTATTTCAAGATTTGCTCACATGAGGCCTCATTAATGCTAGATGAAGTCCTGCAATAACTTCATAACTCAGTAGACATGTCCTGGGACTTAGTTTACCCTGTTTTGTTGCTACAAAACAGAATGCAGATGGTTTATTATGTGCAGTCTCTCCCAGTTCCATTCCCTGACCTATGTCCTATGGCATTAACATTAGACATTATAAACCTCAAGTGCATTAACATTTGAGAGTTTTCATCTTAACAGTCATACAGTCTCAGTGAAAGACATTCATTAAAATCAGCTTACACTCACAATAAGTAAACTTTCTAGTTAATGTTCCTTAAAGGTCATGGAGATGATGAAGAAAAAAGAATCTGTAGCAGTAACTAATAGTAGTGGTTTCCATTTATATTCTCAGTATTCCAAAGTATACTGAAAACATATTGAATAAAACCATTTGCACTTGGTATGGCTTGTTTGCAAAACAATATAAAAATCACTGAAATGGAATTTTAAGTAGTTTGCATAATAATTTCAACTAATATTTTTTAAAGTTTTCACTAAAATATTAAGACTGCTTCTCTTAAATATGACAAAAAATACAGGGCACCAAATCAGACCTTAATTAATATGACACAAGTCAAAAACGGGACTCAGAAATACTGTAAAAAAAGTGATTTTTTTTTTTCTAACATAGGGATGGTGCAAGTTATTATGAAGTCTTTTAATTTTTCTTGCAAATGTTCCCAGGATTCTATCACTGGAAACATTCCATCTTGCACTGAAGAATAAATGAGTCCACTTGTTCACCTCTTAAACTTGACAGCTAATAAGCAGGGTTGCTCAGTGGTAAGTTTCCTTACACAATTTGCCATTTTCTTTTAAGGAAGCTGAATTTTTATAAAGACAATCTTCCACAAGAGACAGAGCACACAATTTATGACACTGCAAAAACCAGTAGCATAAATGCCATGCAACAACCTTTAACAAGTTACACCCAACAGCCAGATAGAGAGAATTCCAACTCAGGATCTTTCTTCAAATTAAGGAAAAACTTTACTGTGAGGGTGTTGGAGTACTGGGCTAGGTTGCCCAGGGGGACTGTGGAATCTCCTTCACTGGAGACATTCAAAACCCTCTTGGATGCATTCCTATGTGGCTTTGCAGGGAGGTTGGACTCAATGATCTCCAGAGGTCCCTTCCAGCTGCTGTCATTCTGTGATTCTATGGTAGTGTACAACTAGATTAAGAACTAAAGTCTGCACAAATTAATCACCACAGCTATACTCAGGAAGGCAATTACCCTGGAAATCTGTTTCTTGGTAAGCAGATCCACTCTTCTGTCCCATGACTGGAAAACTGCCTTTGACTTTAACAGACTCTGAAAAGGTTGTAATACATATTTAGGCTTATATTCTTATACAAGTGAAAACATGGAATTCTTGGTGTGTGTTGATCTTTTTAGTGCTGCAGAGCCAACAAAGAGGTCTGTGAGAGGGAGTTACATACGATGCAGGCTTGTGCTTCATCAGCAGATCTGTCTCCTATGTCCTGATTGCAATCACAGCTGTCATTGCAAAAAGCCTTTTAAAACAAAGTAAATCCAAGCCTGTATCACTGGCAAATCAATTAACATGAAATGATCTGGTGATTATTTTGCAGGTTTATTTTTAAACGACTATCAAAAGTAAAGGTCAAGAGTAAGGATCTGCATTAAGGCACCCCATTTACATCCTCTGCTTCAGATGTCATTAAATTTTTTTTTTTGAGAACACAGTTTCAGAAATATTTGATCTAGAATACTCCATGACTGAGACCACAGAAACCAATGGATCTCTTTTGATACGCATGCTCTCCATTTACAAATCTTCTTTTTTTTTTTTCCATTATTTGACTTCATATCGAGTTATTTATATTAAACATATTGATGCCCCTAGATTTTAGGGACATAAAAATAGCAGGAGGAAATTAAGAACTGTAGAACTGTTTTGGTTGGAAAAGACCTCTAAGATAATCAAGTTTGTCAACCACTGATTTGCACGGCAGTAAAGCAGGACAGCCTTGAGAGACAGCGACAAAAAGAAGCAAAGGCTATTACAATGCTGCCACTTACTGCCTGAACCAGAAAGAACTGCCCTGAGCAACTATCATTCACTTGCTGCTTTCTGGAGTGTGATAATTGCTCAGAGCAGAAACATCAAGTTTTATTGCAATTGGGAGATCTCTATTGTCAGGGAAACTTTCGTGTGTGTCTCTGTGTGTGTGTCTTATGCCTATTGAGACCCTAAAGTCTTCAGAGCAGGGAGTACTGCTCTGAGATTTTGTATAACATGACTAAGACTTCTGAATACCATCTCAGTCCTAATGTCCTAACCCTAATACTAGTTAAAGGCTATGAAAGAGCAGAGAGTCACAGTTACTCTTGGCTATGTGGCCTTAAGTCACTTATGATAATTGGTTTTTTTTCAGTAATGGAGGTAGAACTAAACATTGAAAAGAGGAATTGCATGTAGTAGAGGTAAATAATGTCTCTGAGGGAGAATGACAGTACCTCTCTCTCTCTCTGCAGAATGATAGTGAGCTCTAGATGTCACTATTTTGTGGTTCCTTAAGATCTCGAGATAAACATAGAGCTGTTCTACGAATAAAGTTATGACAACTTGAAGTAACTGCAGAGCATGCTACCTGTGTTCAGCAGGCTCCTCATTTTGTTTATCCTTCCTGATGTGAAAATGTATTGTTGAAAGTGGTACTTCAACAGATGGTGATGTTTGGAAATTTCTGCTGTACAGATTATAAACTGAAAAACAAAGAGACCAAGTGCTATATATGGGCAAAGGAACTAGCTTTCACTGAAATCCATTTGATTGATTTCAGTGTCCTGAGGACTTTTGATAATAGGCAATTTAAAAACATCAAATCTCACAAAGGAACTATATTAGAGGAGAATGACAGGAAGATTATCTGATGGAGTTCAAGGTTGTCATCAAAATTGCCTGATGCTTGAATCAGGAGTATTTATTTAAATGTTGGTAGTCCTTATGTATTATCTGTGAATTGAATTTTGCTCTTCATTCTTGAACATGGCCCATTAAATTCTAATATCTGAGGACTTTTAATAAGATTTAGTTTAAGTGAATATATCTGTCATACAGGCCATGAAGATCAGTTGTATTAATACTTGAAGACCTAAAGAAGTAAACAAACCTGATAGACCTTAGTGTTGAGGTTGCCATCAACATGTATGTAGAAGCTTAATTGGCGTTTCTGGTAGCTGTACAGGCACAGAAAAGCAAGGCAAAAAACTGCTTTCATTTTAACTATATTAGTAACAAAATCTTTAGAGTTCTTTCACAATAAGTATTTCAGTGTCAGAAATAAAAATTCTCAAACATGCAATCTGTTGAATAGGTTGAAATAACAGCATGTATCTGACTAATTTTTTTATTACTATATTTTTTTTCTATTTACTGCTTTAAAATCATAATCATAATCAACCAAATGAAGAATACCTTGTCTGATGGAGTTGGGTCCTGTGTTGTGTTTTTTACTATAAGTAATGCTTTTATTTTCCTAAGCATGTGGGCTTAATGGTACTTTTGAAACATTTCTTCATTTCCTCTCCAACTTCTCCATTCTGTGTCTCCAAAGAAAGAGACAGAAGTGAGAAAATGAGGATTGTGGAGCACTTTAGGGTAGATCTACTTGATATCTCTCACCATCCACTCAGACTTTCACTTGTTTTGACTGGATCCAGTTGCTGGGTTTCATGCCCTTTTAAGCTCCATTAGTCTCTGAATGATGACTGATTGCTATTCTGAGCCTCAGGAATGCCCAACTATTAATCCCATGTCTGACAGTTTTTGCAGTAGTGGAACTCCCACAGTTAATATGACAACCTTCCCAGGCCTCTGACGTGTCACTTGGGCATATCCATAGCCAGGTATGACCTGGGCCTGGAATCTGGGTTTCTAATTGCACTCCGAGGACTAAATAAGATGGTATTTACTGTGTTTTGAGAGAAAGCTGTTATCAGGACTCAAAATGCATGATTTCAGCAGAAGTAGCGATGTCATCAATGTGTCATATTACATGACATACTAAAAACAGCCTTGGGGGGACTTTGTATTAAGCATTTAGTGTCCACACTTCACATACTAGAATTGCAGAATCATCTTAGTTGGAAAGGACCTCAACGATTTTAATTGTCAAGTCCAACCATTATCAAACCCTAATAAGGCTGGTGTTAAGCCATGTCTGTCAGCACCACATTTCTGCATCTTTGAAACACTTCTGGGCATGAGGATTCAACCACCTCCCTGGGGAATATGTTCCAGTCTTTGAAAACTCTTTCAGTGAAGAAATTGCTTCTAATATCCAGTCTAAACCTCCTCTGGTGCAATTTGAACCTATTTCCTCTCATTCTGTTGGTTCTTGCTAGGAAGAAGAGACTGATCTCCACCTGGCTTCAGCTTCCTTTTCTTTAGATTTCATGACCCCAGTTTCCTCTGCCACTCCCCACAAAATCTGTTCTCCAGACCCTTCACCAGTTTCACTGCCCATGTTCCAGCTCCTCAAAGTCTTTCTCATATAGGCCATTTCTACTCCTGACTATTTTGGTCAGGTTTTAGACCACTGCTTATCTTGTCTCCTAGTGGTAGAAACATGCTTTCTTGTTTGGTTCTGTTCAAATCCGATCTAGATTTTTGTGGTCTAATAACAAAGCATGACAAATGAGGATGACTTTGGAGATCCTTTTAAAAAACACAGATCTGATGTGAAGTGAAATGCTAGAGTTGTTCTTGCCTATAATCTTATTGGTGAATCTCATAAGCATCAAAGAAATTAAATGCAATCCTGAGCTAGGCTCAGGTACCTGCTTTTTCCATAAAGTCACTCCCATGAGATAGCTCAGGCGTTGTGCTGGCTGCTGACAGTTTCATGTGTGGGTCCCTCACTTTGACATATCCACAGTATAAGGATGGGAGTACCTGAGCCTGGACTGTGAACTCAAAGCTTTCAACCAGTAACCAAACTTCAGATGCCCTGGGCAGCATATCATATAGATAATTTCTTGGCTCAGGAACAAACCCCATAATTTAAATAAACATGTTTCTGTCTAAGCAAGCTGCAGAAAGTCTCTTGAATTCCTAGATTTGCAGTGCTCCTTTAGTTAGCATCTTTTTAACATCATCTCCAGTACTATTTCTTACTTTTGTGTTGTGGTGTCTCCTTCTCTGGAGATACTCAAAACCCACCTGTACCCAATCCTATGCAGCCTGCTCTAGGTGAACCTTCTTTAGCAGAGGGTTTGGACTAGTGATATCCAGAGGTCACTTCCAACTCTTACCATTCTGTGATTCTGGACATCTTTTCTTCTTCCTCCTCATTTTTTATTACTGAGTATGATGTCACACCATATGGGATGTCTCTTCAGTAAGTTAGGGTCAGCTGTCTCAGCTATGTCCACTTGCAAATCTTTGTGCACTCCCAGCCTACTTGATTGCAAGGCACTGTGAAGAAAAGGTCTTGACACTGTGCAAGCACTGCTCAGCTATTATAGCTAAAACATCCCTCAACACTGTTTTCAGCACCAGTCCAAACAAACACCATACAAGCTACTAGGAAAACAGATAACTGTCTCAACCAAAATTAGTACAAAAGACTTTATTTTTTTTTTATTTTAACTATGATCAAAACCTTTTTGCATATGTGTTTTCAGAATATCAATCTATATTTCTTCTATGCATGTAATTGAAGCCTCCAGAACCCCTATTTGAATAAACCTTGAATGTATTTAAGTACACCCTAGAAAAAACACATTTGTAAATCTTGGAAAGCTGCATTGAAATTCTTCTTGTTTAGCTACTGCACAAGTCTGTCACGGCAACAAAGCCACAAAGCTTTCTCAGTCAACAGACCAATTCCTTTAATCTCAAAATATCACCTTCCGTGTGGTGTTTGACCTTCATTTTCTTGCAGCTGTAGCTGATGCTCCCCCTTTTACACCCTACTGGCAGTGCCAGTGGAAGGAGGAAGCAGCACCAGAAGCCCTTCCAGGGTGATGATGATGAGCTGAATGGCAAACAAATTTTAGTTAATGCCCCGACAATACCTGACCTATCAAGTCCTTATCCTTATGTACAGTTTTCTATCTTACTTTTTCCACCTTTCAATAACTTCATTACTCTCACTTTTTTCCTCACCTCTCCATATCTGGTCAGACACCAGTCTTCCTACTGCATTTAAAGGCTCTAAATAGCAGGTCTGGGACTCCTTATATATCCTTTTCTCTGGTTATAGTGAAAAACAGGCAATTGTTTCATTACTGGTGAAATTGTGATATTAAGAGCTGTGTTTTATAAACAACAAGAGAAGGCAACACAGAGACTATGAGCAGTTAGAAGAAATTGCTGTAGCTTCAATTAAGGCATTATCCCAAGGACAAAGATATGCTGAGCCATGAGCCTGATTCATGATTGTGTCCTGTACCTTGCACTTTGATATTTGATGTCCCCAAAAAGGGAGTGCATCTATGGAAAAAGATGAAGGGTTGAGAATTTTAAGTGAAATGGTATTGTATAGATAGATATTTAAACATGTACAGAGATTGTCTGCAGAGGCAGCTAAGGTGAGGGAATGGATGCAGATAGCTAGGAAGCAGCTTTACTCATTAGACATATTAGGAGTGAGCTTTGAAGTTTTGGAGGAAGAAGTGCTGGACTGGGATCTATAGTTTTGACATATGAAGAAAGTTCTTTCTTTCTGTGGGTAATACTGAACTGCATTTGTGCAAAGGAGTCCAATTACAGATATCACACATGTATCATGGAAAATGATACCTCTTGAAGGATGTGGGGGGTGTGCATAAAGAAATATACAATGGAACACATGGAGAATGTCACTGAGCAAATGCACAATGCTTTTTTTTTGTGATTTGTTTGTAGGGAAAATGCTATGTGAACCTCAGAGTACAACAAGAGCTATATTATAGACCTGAGTTTGCATTGAAATCTCAGCCTGTATCAAAGATCATCTGGTTTCCAACTACAGACACCAGATTACATTGGCATGTTTCTGTCATGTTGTTCCACTGAAACCATCAAAGACACATCTTTCAGGTCTCCTGCAAATAGAGACACAAAGATGATTAAGGGAATGGAACATCTCGCTTATGAGGAGAGACTGAGGGAGCTGGGGCTCCTTAGCTTGAAGAAGAGGAGACTGAGAGGTGACCTCATCAATGTTTATAAATATGTAAAGGGTGAGTGCCAGGAGAATGGAGCTGGACTCTTCTCAGATATGCCTGATGATAGGACAAGGGGCAATGGGTGGAAGCTGAGGCATAGGAAATTTCATTTAAGCATGAGGAGGAATTCTCTCCCTGTGAGAGTGACAGAACACTGGAACAGGCTGCCTAGGGGGGTTGTGGAACCTCCCTCTCTGGAGATATTAAAAACCCTCCTGGATGCTTTCCTGTGTGACCTCGTATAGATGACCCTGCTCTGGCAGAGGGGAGTGGACTGGATGATCTTTTGAAGTCCCTCCCAGACTCTGACATTCTCTGATTCTGTGAAATAGGAACCAAAAACATGGTTTAGAGATTATCAGCTCCCATACAAAATGAACCATTGATTCACCAAATAATTTTCAGATTATATTGGTATAACTGGGATGAGATACAGGCAGTACCTCCTCTTTCTAACAAAATATTAAACTAAATTTTTGAAATTAAAGTATCACAATGGATCTAGCTAAGTACAATTACAAAAAAGTAAGTGTAAAATACTTAGGAGGGTTCATACAAACAGAACAGCAAATCACAAGGAGCATCTCAGTTGAGTGAAACTTTATTGCTTATTCTGAAGGAAATTGAAAACAGCATAGCTAGAGACACTACAATCTCAGGTCATGTGGGATCTTATGTAATTTTAAAAGTTCCCCCATTGTAGAAAATTTTTATTTTTCTAAGACATCAATCACTGAGATTGAAATTCTTTGTTTGATGAATTCTGGTTATGTTAATTTTTTTTTTAATGGTTTCAGTCTCTGTGCTTAGTATATTTAATATTTTAATTATTTATTTTTAGTGGAAACAGATTTATGCTTACATTTGCTATAACTTTTGTTGAGATTTTACTACAACCATATTTTTTTTTTTTCCCTGAAACAAGTTTTCAGAAAATAAATATCCTTAGAGGCAGGGGAAAAATAATCAAGGAAAATACAATTTCTTTCAGGTGTAGGCTACGATATACAGCCTCTATTTTTGTTTGTTTTCTTTACATTATTTGCAATCATGTAACCTTACATTATTGTTGTAGTTGTAGTAGGGCAATATACCATGAATGGAACATTGTACTTAATAAAAAAACCCTAGTATTTGTGATTAACATTTGTGATTTGGATTGCATAGACAGGGAGATCACATATACTAGGAGACTGGTAAAAATTAGTGTGGCAACTTGAAAACACAATCAGTAAAGCAAATGCAATTTTTCATGATATACATGTCAAAGTTATGGTTTATATTACAGCTCAGGTTTTTAATAAATTGTGTTCCTTAGAGGCATTAATTACAATTTCCTCACACTTGTCTAGATTTGGCAAGCTTCAAAATGCCCCCTTATCATAAAACAAAGCTCCTGCTCTGCTCTTAGCAGCATGGGAAATGTGTTTATAGGCACTTTGTCAGGCTCTGTAGTTAGAGGAGTCAGCAAAACCTACTCATTCATGTTTCTCATGAGCCTTTCCCCTCTCTTTCCCCCTGCTCTCCAACTGTCTCAAACAAAAAGCTGGCTCTGTGTTTGCAGTGTACTGTGAACAGTTTCATTGCTGGAGATTACAAACAAAGCAAGTCAAACCTCCGTGGGAATTTAGAGAGTAGCCATAAATCCAGTACATGCCATCCACATGCTTTTCAAACCTCTTCATATAACCTCTGGTTTTCTTTTGTTCTGGGATAAAGAGTATGGGCTCTTGCCGCCACCAACCTGAACTTTATAACAGGAGATTAGGGGGTGGGAGGGCAGCTCACTGAAGCAACCTAAAATCTGTAAAAACTGGAGACTGTAGATGCCATGAAGCTATCTTTGTTTTTGTCATGCAACAATACGCTAAGGAAAGTCCCGATTAAAAGGAACAAAGGCATAATGTAGTTACACAGAATGGCACAGAAATGGGAATTTAATCCTCTATGAGCTCTATGAGCTGTAGTACTTACAGTATTGTACTTTTGAATTTATACTGGTTCTCTGGGGAGAAGGACCTAGCAGTGCTGGTGGACAAAATGTTCAACAGGAGACTTCAATATGCCCTCATTGCCAAAAAGGCCAATGGTCTCCTGGGGTGCATTCAGAAGAGTGTGGCCAGGAGGTTAAGGGAGGTTGTCCTCCCACTCTGCTCTGTCCTGGTGGGGCCACACCTGGATAATTCTGGGTTCCAGCTCAAGAGAGACAGGGAACTACCAGAGAGAGTCCAAAGGAAGACCACAGGGACAATGAGGGGACTGGACCATCTTTCTTACATGGAGAAGCTCAGAGGCCTGGGGCTGTTTGGCATGGAAAAGAGAAGGCTGAGAGATGATCTTGTCAGCATATAAAAACATATGACGGGTAGAAGTTTTGAGGATGGGGTTGGGCTTAATAGAATTGCATGAAGCCTGCATCATTGCAACCAACAGCAATGTTAGGCCCCATATTTGGCTTAATTAGAGTAGAAAGCAAAGGAATGATATTTGCAGTCAGTGTTGTGCTAGGGAACAGCAGGGAGGAAATGTAAAAATCCATTAGCTTCAGGACTCTTCTTTGGCATAGAAAGAACTAAAATTGTGTGTAACACTGGTAATGTATTTAGTAAATTATCTTCTGAATATTACTCAGAAGTGTCATGCACTTAAATCTGTAACAGGACTCATGTCATGACTATAATGTGCAGAGATAGTAGTAGATAAGGGCATCACCCCTCCCAATTTGAGAATAGAAGTCCAAAGTACTGAAGCTGAACACCTTTGTTCACAGACCATCGTTGAAGTGATCACACAAGCATCAATCAGTCTTTGTTTCTGTCCTTCAAACAAGACACTGTACAATGTGTGACACAGACTTCATGACCTGGCTTACAGCCTTGGCTGCCCAGCTTGGCAAAGGGACTCGGTGACATTCTGATGGATAGAACTTCATTTTCCCAAGGACTGTCTTTTCATTTCAAAGAATCTCAGAATCCCAGAATGATAAGGGTTGGATGGGACCTCAGCAGTTTACCTCGTCTGATTTCCCTGCTGGAATGGATTCACCTAGATCAGGTCCACAGAAATGCATCTAGTCAGGTTTTGAGTATTCCTGGAGAAGGAAACTCTACAACCTTTCTGAACAGCCTTTTCCAGTGCTTCAGAGCTGTCTTTTTCTCTCCTTTATTGAGTGTCTTCTCTGTTCCGAAAGACATAAGGCAGAAGTTTTTGCTGATAGAAAAATTATGAAATTTTCTTAATGATTTTAAAAAAATATTCAAGTAGGTTTAGTTTGTTGGTGTTTTAAATTCCTCTTTAAAAATAAATCATGTTTTGCTTTTTGTTTTGTTTTGTGGTTTGAGGTTTCAGGGCTTTTTTTTGTTGTTTGTTTGGATTTTTTGTTTTGTTTGGGGATTTTTATGTTTTCATTTATCTATCTTCTAGGGGTATTTGGTATTTTGTGGGGATTTTTTTTTTTTTTAATATGTGGGTTTGTTTCTTGTTTTTCTTTGACTAAAGAAAAAAAAATCGAATCTGGACCTTACAGTCATTCATTCATCAGTTCCACAACTTAACTTTCACTATGTTTTCCTTTCCTCTTTGAGCCCCACTTGAACTCAGTGATTAATTAATACCAGTAATAAGTTGATATCATCTCCACAGTAGCTGTGAGGAGGAATTGAGACTGCTTGCCAATAACCTTCAGCAAATAAAGTGCCAGAACATCAGTACTTGGCAGCACAGATAGCTGATGGGCAGAGCCATTCCAATACATGCTATTTTTGACCATTCCAGCATAAAATGAACTCTGGCTTTCACAGTTGCATGCTGCCACTGGAAATATTTATGTTCATAAAGGGGCATCTGTATTTAATTTCTAAGAGAGACTTTACTTCACTGGATACCAACACTAGGCCATCCCATCTTTTCTTCTGAGAGAAAATATTTTTACTGATGTACTCTCCACCATGTTTGTGTCAAACCTCTCTGTTCCTCAATTAGGTATTCCTCTCATGCCTTCTGTTTCCAGATTTTCATTTGGCCAATCCATATTTTTCATTCTAAGCCTTTTATCCAAACTAATTTCTTCCTATTCCAGCTGTCAGTTCCAATCTTCCCAAGCCCTACTGTTTCTTGTTGACTGCTACCACACTCTCCTAGCACAATCAATCTACTTCTGGTCCTAAAAGAGTTCTTCATCTGCCATGCTGCACCCTGCAACTTCCTTTCCAGTCACAGAACTGCCTTGCAAACCTCTCCCTACTCATGAACCTTATCCCATATGCTTCTCTTTGGCCTTTCCTTTCCTGCTCTTCCCCTAAACTTTTTCCAAAAGTCTTTATGCTTCCTGCACTGCCCCTTTCTCTTTCCTTTAAAGCCATCTCAGATGATCTCTAACTTTCCTATATGGTCTCTTATTTCCTTGTTTCTCTAGCACCAACTTCTCCTCCCACCTAATTTCCTTTACTTGGCTCCTCGTCATTAGCTTCCACAACAGTGCTGCTGCAGGAATAAGGGTTACCCATGACTAAGCCCCAATTCTGCAGCTCAAGCAAAGTACTGTTTAGAAAACTTGCCTGTGTGTATTCCCATTTTTTGTTGCCAGGAAGAGCAGAGTCTGGAAACCACAGCTGGAGTAGAAATAGAGGGGTGGTGCTGGGGAGCTTAGGAGATTTGGACTGGCTTCCAACTTTCTTCAATGAAGCATAGGGAGGCAATTAATAGGGAAGCCTGGCACAGTGCCCATCTGCAGAGTCTGCCTGTGCTATACAGCTGGCCTTACTCATTTGAACATTTTCTTTGGTTCAGTTCACCACATGGCTTTACTTCACTAGGATTAGCTCTTCAGTTGTTGTAAACTTGTGCAGCCTTCTTGGAAAGAATTGCGGAGATGACAGTGAACAGCAAATAAAGAGAGTCTCTTTGGCTTTTTTAGCTTTTGAATGGAACTAAAAATCAGAATAGAATTTCACTTGGTATCATGTCAAAACCCCAAGTCAGACGTAAATCCAGCATAAAACTTCAAAGTTCTCTGGGTGAATAAACTAAAGCTCATGAAATTTAGGAGATCTTTAGATGGGCTTGATTTCAGGTCTACACATGGAATTAACTCATGTGGTTCCAAGTGTCAGGTTCTACTGCAACAACTTTATATTAATTTAATTAATCTCCAGCTGTAAGAAAAGGAATAATTTGCACAGTATATTCAAACTGAACTATTTGTTCAACCTCATTCCAAGACCTGCATTTTCAGCAAGCAATCTGATATTCTCAATTTCATAGACTTTCTAGACATTAAAAGACAGATATTCAACGGAAACTCAGGTTAGAGCCAGAAGAGGATTTTGGGATCCTGAAGTTAGGCAATATAGCAATTATATATTTTCACTTTTCACTGGAACACCAATCCAGAATTAAGAGCTACAGTCCTTGGGTTATGAGAAGGGTTGTATAATTCAAACTAGTAGCCCCAGACCCCTGTGCACTGAGAGAAGTAGGCTAGCCAACAGGTATTTGCAAGGATAGGTTATAGCAGAAATTCTTCTGCTTCCTCAAGTTTAAGCACAGAATCAAGATTCCAAGCAGACATGCTGACTAATCAAAATATGTTTTAGAGTTACCTTAATTATCTATTTTGGAAGACCTTTTTCTAGAATGTGTTATAAACTGAATTCCCATGAACCTCACGCACTGGTGTTAAAAATTGTAGCTGGTTCAGTGCAGCCTCTAGGCATCAGTATGTTTAGGAACTGGTGCCAGATCTCAGTGATTACTTGCTCTGTGCCTATGCCTCATCATCAACAAATGTATATTCTTAAAGGAAAACTATGGAAATGGATTATACAGGTAGAGTAAATTGTCGATCTTTTGACTATCTTTTTCATAAAAGCACTTTCCTAAGGAAGAATGTCAATTGGGGTCGCTTAGGTTTATTTACTGCCTCAGCTAAAGGAGGAGTTTAAGTCTCAGATTCTTTCACATCAAAGAGCAGCTCAGATGTAAGACTGAAGTGGTATGGGAAATATTGTCATGGTGTCAGTCAAAGTTTGCCAGAAGGAAACAATGCAAAAAGTAGCCAAGGTGAGGCATCCTGGCTTGGTAGATGAGTCATTATATTAGTAATTCCACCCTAGTTGAAGGGTCCTGAGCTCCTGCAGCTCCTGCACCATGAAGGCAGTGTTGCATGTATGGAAAAAAAGATAAGGAATACCAAAAACTTCTTGGTGTGCAACTCTTCATGCTACTTCTGGTAAGAAAGGAATCAAAGAAAATCCTCAGGAAACTAACAGAAAGTTAGATAGTCAGTTAGATCTGAGCTTTTCATGTTGTCATATTCTCGGTGTGAAAGTGCACTTGACATGAGTACATAGTAAGAACATTGAGAAATCCTCATTTACATATTATAAAGAAAAAAGAAGACAACTAGTAAGTTTCATAGATCCAAATGCTAAAGTAAGTGGTACAGTTCAGCAGTCTATGATCTTCCCAACACAGGTGTAAAGAACATTAATAAATGAGCAGGCTTAATTATCATCTTTTTCTTCCCCTCCACCTGTAAATATGGTCACCTGTTTGCTGCAGTAGGATGGAACAGTCTTCAATGGTTGATTATCAGTTCACTTTTGTTGTTTTTTTTTTCCACAAAACAAAATCTCATAACCAGACTCTTTGTTCAGAAAAATATTTTAAAAATAAAATCTGCATACATCTGCACCTTATTTACAAATGTCTCCATTTAACTCTGCTTAGATTAAGGCAGAGCAATCAGTTTTGATGAGAGTTCCCTCTTATCTCCTTGCAGTCAAATGATTGCTTCGTATTTTATTGTTTTCTACATTTCTAAATTGTCATGCAGTTGTTGTATTCAGAGCAGGTCACTGCTCACACTAGATAATTTTATCCTAGAAACGATTGATCTGAACAGTCCATTTCAAAGATTAGAAATGAGTTTAAAAGTATTTCTCTTCCATTATTGCAGACATAGTAATAATGCTACCAGACCACCAAGCTTCCTGAGGAAAGCACTCAGTGCCAACCTCTGCTTCCATTTATGTGTACCAGTGACCAAAGAACCAAGTTGTAAAATAGTAATCAAGAAAATAATTTCTCTGGTTACATGTGTGTTTTTGAAGGCAGATTGTGGCTGTTTTACCATCACCTTTCAAAAGCTCATTTCCCATGAAATTGCACTGATTTTCTATATATTAAGATAGGTTTGGGCTTCACTGAAGATTCTGAAATGAATTTTGTTATACATAGTCTGATATTGTTCATTCTCTTATTTTCACTGAAGTGTAAATCTTAAAAACTTTAAACATTGCCCTAATTAAAGGAGAACTGCAACACTGCGGAACAATCACATATTTCAATGAATTTTCAGTAGTTTATAAGTTCATATGTAATAATAATAAAAATGATGATGATGTAAAGCTGCATCTTTGCATCTATAAACCATCTTTCTCTTAGTAATTACTTGTTCAGATTACTAACAATGCTTTAAGTGCTGATACAACCTCCCCAGATATGTTGTGGTGCTGCCGACAGTGAAGATTTTCCAGAGGTGATTGGAGAGGGTGCTAGATACTCTCATCTAGACTTTTCTCGTGAAAGACTGGATCAAATGATCTTCCAAGGTCTCTTCAAACCTGGGCTGTTCTATGATTTGATGAGATTTCTGTCTTGTAGAATCACAAAATTACTTTAGTTGGGAAAAACCTTTAAGACTATTGAGTCCAACCATTATCTAACTCTACCAAATCTGGTGTTAAATCATGTCCCAAAGGGCCACGACCACATTTTTTGAATGCCTCCAGGGATGATGACTTTACCACTTTCCTGGCAGCCTGTTCCAATACCTGACCACTCTTTCAGTATTTTTTTCCTAATATTCAACCTAAACTTCTGCAAGTTACTTAAAGAAAGAGACTGACACTCCACGAATTCCAGCCTCTTTTCAGGTAGTTACAGATAGTAAGAAGTGGTATCCCTTCAGATACTACTTCTCACCTCACATGTTGCACTGTATCACACCAGACCCAACTTATAAAAAGCCAGTTATAACATTGTTCAATAAGCCCTGGGCAACTACAATCCAAGATGACCCTTTACATCTCAGGCATAAAGACGTTTCCAGTTAACAATGCTTCAGCTACTTATGAGCAGATAATTTTTGGTGGATAAGAAGCAGTACCCAAACTGTGAAGCTTACAGTTATTCAGTTCTCTCTCTTGTCAAAACGAATTTTATTCGAGATGAACATATTATCTTAATGACAGAAGTGATATATGGATGGAATTGTCTGTTCCAGTTCTTAGTGTGGCTGTGAAGAGCAGTTTCACCTCAGTGGCTTCTATCATTGCACTTTAAGATGCTACAAAAGTTGATGTTTCATCAATAAAGACATGTAGCTAGGAACTGCCACTCTGAAACTTATTTAATTAGTAATTTATCCAATTGTTTAATAATTTTCAATCTTTTGTGGTGAACATGGGTTTTTAACAAACTACATAAAAGAGATTTGTCATCTCACAGCTCAGTTTAACCAACTCCTGGCCATCAGCTCTCAAAGCCCTGATGTGAGCTGTTGAGTAAACTCAGAAACACATTAGTTTGATGTCTAAATTAAAAGATCCTACAGCTCTAACCACACAGATTAGCTGATTCCTGTGCACTTCAGTTCTTTGATTCATAAGACAAAATTATGGCTAGGCAATAACAGGCTAGGCAAATTATGGCTAGGCAAAAACTATCAAAAAACCCCAACATTTTGCTCTCTGAAATTGAAGAGGACGGAGTCATTTAACCTTTTGACCAGATAAATATGAGCTTAAGCTGTATTGCTTATCGTATGAAACAGCAGGACCTGTTCTTCCTTTTGAAAACAAAACTGCTTCATTGTGCTCGAAGGGCAATGCTATATGACATAGTAATATCTCCACCTTGTGGGGAAGAAATGAGTCCCAGCATGTACAAAAGTCACATCTGGATATTTTTGGAGCACGTAGCAATCAACAGGGAGAACCAAAGCAAATGGGAGTTAGCTTGTATTAAAAACAACAAGTTATTGAAATAAATTATCTCCTGATTTGTGCTTAATGTGTCATCTCTGTGAACTACCCACAACTCATATAGCTAATGATGAACATTATAAATTAAGCTGATTTACAAATTGCAGATCTTTAAAGTGTTTATGAATACATTCTATAATAATGTCTGTACCTATATAAAAATAATGGGTAAGCATGTTTAAGCACTACTTTGCATTGTGTTTTCACCAGTTCTACTTTTCCACCAATTCTATTTTTCCCAACTCTCATTTTCACAGAAAACACTGAAATTAGCCTCTTCTAAGAAGGTGGACATCTGGCAGAGGCAGAAATATACCAGCCTGCACTCAGCCAACTGATGAACAAGACCATCTTTTCTCCTCCTTAAGCCCCCATTTTTCTGTTTTCTGTATAGCTTCCAAACTCTATCAAACATAAGGCAGGATTTGTACAGACAACAGTTTGATTCACTACAGTCTGTCCTGTGCACTGAATGATGTGGTATCCTGTGGAAAAAATAGTATATGTATATGTTATTAAAAGCTGTAGTATAAAAAAAAATACTTAAGATTTAGCACAGGAATTTGAAACTTAACTTTAGAACTTCCTAATGCTTCTGGATAATTTTCAGGGTTAGTAGTAGCAGTACGAAGTACGAAGTAGGTAGCATGCTTATGTCCACAGGTACAATTTTACAGAGAAAAGTGAAAACATACTCTCTTATGTAGTGCTGTAGCTCCACTGAAGAAGTCTAGCTCTTAGAAAATAAAAGGAAATGTTATTTGATGAAAAGTATGAAACACTTTCTAAAATACACATAAGTGAAGAGGAATTTTTTGAGAGCAGACACTTATTGCAGGAGGGTTTATTTCACACAGTATAGAGCAGCTGCCAAACAATCAGGAGAAGATTCTAGATTTACACTAGCTTTAGGACATTTGCCCTACAGTTTCTACTACTTTGTAGCCAAAAAGCTGGCTGAAAAGTCAGGGCTGTTTGTCTTTTCAGATTTGTTAATACAGGATCTCCTATAGCACAAACTGCAAAGACAGCAAGAAAATAAGCTAAAGCAAGCCTAACTCATGTGAGAAGTATGATATACTGAAACATGCTTTCTACTTCTCATGCTCTTGGTATTGGTCCTTCCCAATAACTCTTAAAAATTTGGTTTCTGGTTCCTACAAATTCTTTTTTTAGCAGTTTCCTGCTCAGGCAACATAGAATTTTTTTTTCATGACCTTCTGAGACCCTGTAAGTGTTCACTAGATTTTAAAAAAATATAATTTATTTCTTCATATCCAGCTTTCAGAGATGCAGTTCTTTCAAAAGAAAAAAAAATCCTGCTCATTTCAGATAAAGCCTCAAGAAGAGAAATTTGAAAAGCCTAAACTTGAGAAATTGCATGTTATTCATATTTGCATTTGGCATTGCAGAGCTTCTCCCTGGCATGCAAACATGCAAAGAAGTCTTTTGAGTTCCTCCCTCATCTATTTTGCAATTCAAAGCAGAAACAAAGAGATGGTTAAATCTTTAGGGAGAGTAGGGTCTGTGATCTTATAGCCTCAAGAGCTATAAGCTTTTATAGCTAGCTTATAGCTAGGGGAGGTTTAGATTTGGGTATTAGGAAAAAAATAAATCTTTGCAGAATGAGTGGCCATGCATTGGAAAAGGATGTGCAGGGAAGTGGTGGAGTCACTGTCCCTGGAGGCTATCAAAAGAGCTGTGGACATGGCACTCAGGGACATGGTTTTGTTGTTGGGTTGATGGTTAAACTGGATGATCTAAGAGGTCTTTTTGGACAATAACAATTCTATGATTCTATGACTTAATTTGCTATTAGAATGATATTTGAGGTGCCTGAATCAAAGCCTATATTCCATTACTGTCTCTGAAAACAGATATCATTAAGGTACCTCCTTTCAGGAATATAAGAAGTACTCAGTTTCAAATTCCTTTTTAATTTAATTACCACTTGCAACCAATCCATTCAATTTCTTAAAAGATCCAAACAGATTAATAATCGATTGCAGTTGGGGAATGATAAAAAAACACACCCCTGAACCCAAATGTCCAAGACCAAACATGCTCAAATGCTTGAAAACTGGATGTGTGACTGGATGACCCTAGAGTACCTATGAGTGTGTTTGCCCACTGTGTACTGCATCAGAGGAAGATGACCACCAGCCAGGTTGAACGGTAACCAGGATGGAGACTCACACCTTGGTATGCCTATGAAATCCTGAAATCCAGTCCCAGCAGGCTGTGAAGAGCAGCGGTTATAGACGTAGAGCTGGAGCACCCACATTTCCTGTGGGGGATAAAAATATATGTTGTGCTAAGAGGGGAACCCTGTCCCCTAGGAGAGAGGATGTATGTGTAACTCTGTATGGGTACAGACAAGGCGCAAGGGCACATCACTGTGTGGAGGATGGGATGGATGTTGAGGGAAGTTTAAAACTTTCAAAATTTTCTTATAAAAGTGTTCAGAATTCTTGTGTTCATTGACACTTTGTAGTTGTCTAGTATTGTGGTTTATCTGTTCCATCTCTAATAATCATAGAATTGTTTCAGTGGAAAAAGACCTTTAAGATCAAGTCCAACCTTTGCTCTAACACCAGCATGGCCATTGAACTACTTTCCCATGTCTGCATGGTTTTGACAACTTCCAGGGACTGTGACTCCAACACAGTATCCAATCTAAACCTCCCCTGGAGCAATTTGAGGCCATTTCCTCTCTTGCTTGCCAGTAATTTGAGTCAATATCCAACCAATAAATTGCTTTAATCCAGTTTTTTTTCAGACTGCATGAACTGAGCAGTTTTCCTTGTACTACTCTATAAAGGTATGTCTTTCACATCCCATGGCCAGAGACCCAGAGAGTGTCCCAGCTGTCCTTTCAGGATCAAACATCTTAACACACCAGATTCCCCACAAAGAGAACATCTCACTAGAGCTGGACATTCCTTTACAGAATTTCACATTGAGTTAAAAAGTTCAGCCAAAGGACTAATCATCTGCTTGACATTTTGTTTAGTTCATCATCGTCTGCAACATCACTGCTTTTAAAAAGTTACTGAATATGTTTTTCTAACAAACCACTGTTACATGAAGTATTTTAGGCTGTAGGATTTTAGTATGTTAATGGAATAAATCAGGCAAAAAAATGGTAGTATTGAAGTAACTTTTCAAGGCTATGCTTTATGTGGCATCACTGAAGGCTTCCTAGGGTTTGATTCACATTGCATGTCACAAGTTTATTTTCCTCATCTGTTATTACAGAAATGGAATCAAGTGCAAAATAAGGAATTTAAGTGATCTAAAATACATAGTGCAGAAGAGAGTGGTTATAACTTGAGGGTTTCATCAGCTCTTGGTACTTGCCAAGAATAACACTGAATTTACCTTGTTGAGAGTGAGCCTTGCATGACGACAGCAAGCAGTAAGATGTCATCTGCTTGAAATGTCATGCTATGAACTGTAATTAAATGCTGAATTTTCTTGTGTTTTCATATGCATTCTTCATAGAATTTCTTCATATAACTCAGTTTCAAGACTATTCCTAGAGGATTTTGCTAATAGCTGTATGAATTAAAGGAAAGGCATCTTGCTCTCTCAGTGAACTAATCCAGCTTTCTAATAGATGTTGAATCAAATTAATGAAATAACCTTGACAATTTCTCTGACAGGTTCCTTTCAAACACTGCAGCATTGCCTTGCTCTGCTATATGGACGTCAATGATTTTTATTTGCTGAGGAGATGAGTGTCTTAGACATTGTGGGTCACAGTCAGCATTATTCTGTTTCTTTATTCAGTACAAGTAATAGAGTATCTTTTCCTCACCCACCAAAATCTTTTCTTCCTCTTACAGACATCTGTAAGTATGATGGAGTGGGGACAAAAACTCCAAGTTTTCCCTCTGCAAATGAGAGTTGAGCTCCTACATATCTGCTTGCCTTGTCTCACCACTTTTTACTCCTACCCTTTTAGGTCCAGGACTATTAATGGGCTTTTTCAACTAGAATGATACTACCAAAAAAATAGATAACAAAATAGATGCAATCAGGACATGAAACAAACAAAAAAACCCCCTTGGTTGTACAGCCAACTGAGCTCACTTGAATATATATTTTAATGCAGCAAATTTGAGGTTATAGTCTAGAGATTAGGCATGTTATTTATATATTGAGGAATATATTCTGAACATCACTGTCTCAAGAAAGGGAATTAGCCTGACCATAGTAACAAACTGGACAGAAACTTAAAATGTGCTGCCATGGTAAGGCAACATTTATGAATTTCTGCTCTAAGGCTAGGAAGTAACTGAATCAAAGTCTGTAAGTCCCAACACAGGAAATCGGTTTCTGAGAGTATATAGGTCATTAATTTTGCAAACAAAGGATAAAGATGTCCAGTGACTGTCAGCTAGGACTAAACAGTTTCAGAATAAAATAAGGTATAAACACTGTACCGGGAGTTTCAGTGTATTTGCACATCTTGCAAGGTAAGATGAACACTCCTTTCTCTGATCTAAAGATTTGAAGTTTTCCCAAGCTTAGCAGTCTATCTAATGTTTGTCACTCCATCCTGCCCTGTCCCGGCATAGAATGACGGAGCACCCCAGAAATTAATCC
>VWZI01000463.1:16241-30401 GCA_013396835.1 Psilopogon haemacephalus | reverse complement strand
GCCTTTCCTTGTTCAAAGATCTGCTGTTTATAATTCACTTGCACATTCGCTGTGGCTGCGACACTGAACTTGTGCTATGGTTGCTGGCATTCAAAAAAAAACAAAAAGAAATGAGTTAGGAATCCAGTAAGCTGCTGAAAAAGACAACTCCTGTGGTGGGTACCTTGGCAAATTGGACATGATTGCTTCAAGAGCAGAGGGAAGACACCTAAGATGTTCAGAGGTACAGCTCAGTGAAACATAGTTAGGAATCCAGTAAGCTGCTGAAAAAGACAACTCCTGTGGTGGGTACCTTGGCAAATTGGACATGATTGCTTCAAGAGCAGAGGGAAGACACCTAAGATGTTTAGAGGTACAGCTCAGTGAAACATTTCAGGACGTTTCAGAGGTACATTTCAGTAAAACATGAAAAAAAAAAACATTTGGCACGTGACGTTGGTTGGGTGCAACGTGGTGAAAAGAATCCAATTTCTGGTTGGAAGGAGTTTGAATTAAAGAGCAGTTTGGGGTTGAATTAAATAGTTGGGGCTGTTAAGAATCTTCACTTAGCTCTTCTTTTTCCACCCCATTATGCAGAAAGTGCTTTTTAAGGTGGAAATTATTCAAAGTTTCACCTCAGAACACTGGAGCATGGAGTAGTGCAGAAAGTGCTTTTTAAGGTGGAAATTATTCAATGTTTCACATCAGAACACTGGAACATAGAGTAGTGCTTGCCTTCTTAAAGGAGTAAGTGTCTTCTAAGTGTTGGAGTGATGGGAGCTCTCTGGATTTGAGTCCTGGGCCATGTAGATGGTGGAAAGCTGTAGCACTTGGGGTGGCTTCCACACAGGAGCTACCTGCTTTCTACTGGATTGTGTGTGATGCTTTTCATAGAATCAGTCAGGGTTGGAAGGGACCATAAGGATCAGCCAGTTCCAACCACAGAAGTTCTGTAGCTTATGAAATGTGTTCCACAGACAAGTCTGCTTAATTAGTAGGCTTGAGAGCTCTAATAATGCCTACAGAGAGCAGAGATGTGAATCATGCCTAAACCAGACAAGATCATGTGGGAAATTTCAGGAATACCATTAATAAGGGAAATCCATACCAAGGCCTTCAGAAGATCAAACATGTTCAAAGCTCATAAATCACAGAATCAGTCAGGGGTGGAAGGGACCACGAGGATCAGCCAGTTCCAACCCTCCTTCCTGGATGTGTTCAAGGCCGGGCTGGATGAGGTCTTGAGCGACCTGTTCTAGTGGGAGGTGTCCCTGCCTATGGCACAGGGAGGTTGGAACTGGCTGAGCTTTGAGGTCTCTTCTAACCTGAAGCATTCTATGATTCTATGCCCAGGGACACCCTATCCTACATCAGGCTACCCACAGCCTCTGCCAGCCTGGCCAAAAACACCTCCAGGGATCTGGCCCCAAACACCTCCCTGCAGGGGCAACCCATTCCAGCCTCTCGAACCACTCTCATGTTGAACAACTTCCTTCTCATGTCCAATCTGAATCTCCCCACCTCCAGCTTTGCTCCATTCCCCCCAGTCCTGTCACTCCCTGATAGCCTCAAAAGTCCCTCCCCAGCTTTTCTGTAGGCCCCCTTCAGATCCTGGAAGGCCACAAGAAGGTTACCTGGGAGCCTCCTCTTCTGCAGCTTGCACAGCCCCAACTCTTTCAGGCTGTGCTCACAGCAGAGCTGCTGCAGCCTTCTGAGCATCCTCACAAGAAGGTCACCTGGGAGCCTCCTCTGTATACGGCACAGAGAATTGTTCAGCTCCTGGAGTCTCTGCTTCTCCACTGAGGAGGAAGGAATTTGATGTATTTTAATTCCTTTCCATATCATCCCACACCTCTGACTTGTACAATGATGGGGGAGGAAATTCAGTGCCTCATTTAACTCCAGCTGAATGGATTAGGGCAAACTTAAGAATATAAACATGAAGGAAAAAGCCATTCCTCATTTTTTTTTTTGTCTGGTACAACAAAAACACTTCTTGAGTGAAAAAATGATATAATGGAACACTTGTGGACAGAAGCAGTCTGGCCAGTGGTCTGCCTCACTAAATTCCTGAGAGTGGTGCTCATTTTTAAACATCTTACTGTGCTTTGTTGGCTGCTGCTGGCCGTGCCTTAAAGTTCCTAGCGAGACCAAGCTGAAGGAGAACTGCTGCTCGCCTTCTGCTTTTTTGGCAGAAATGGGTTTGGATTCTTAATAGCCAAAGGGCAGCATTTTATAAGCACTTTAGTTCCTTCCTGCTGTTTGTTAAAAAAAGGACAGGGTTTGGTCAGTTAAGGCTAAAGTGAACAGACCACCCAGGCATAGCTCCAGAATGAAGGGAAGCCCACGACGGATTTCTTCGGTGGTCCACGAAACGCTGAGATTTGCACTGCCTGAAGGCTAGGGAAGGTGATGGCAATTATTAGATGGCTTTAGAAAAGGTATTTACTAGCATTAGTAGGATTTTAATTGTTCTTCCTCTGCCTCCTGTGTGTACTGATGTTCACCAGTCAGTGACAAAATGACTGAGCTTCCTTACTCAGGGTCAGGATCTTTACGCACATCTACTTAGAATCATAGAATGGTTTAGGTTGGAAGGNTCTCCCCTCTGCCAGTTTGAACCCATTCCCCCTCATCCTGTCATTACAAGACTTTGTGAACAGTCCCTTCCCAGCCCTCCTGTAGGCCCCCTCCAGATACTGGAAGGCTACTCTAAGGTCTTCTGGAAGCCTTCTCTTCTCCAGGCTGGAAATCCCCAACTCTTTCAGCCTGTCCACTTCCCTGTCTATCTTCCTTCTCACTATTGAAATAAGCCTTGCTAGTGCAAGCAGTTTTATACTGGTGTAAAACCCCATACAGTGAGGTGGGCAGAGATGCTTGTTCATGCAGAAACCACTTTAAGAAGCCTTTGTGTAGGCAAAGCTCTGTGATTCCACTGACTGCTTCTCCTCCTTTCCCCCCTCCTTAAATATGCTGCGGTGAAAACAGGCTGAGTTGATGCGTTCCTTCTGGCAATAGGTAATTCTTTCTCTGCCAACATTCCACAGCTCTTGGAACACTTTTCTCTTGCTAACTGGTGTAGGTAGTGAGGTCATGTCAAGGCAGCATCAGCCCTTGAATGTTGCTAGGGGGAAAAAAAACAAAGGCAGGGCAATAGGAGCAATAAACCCCAATATCTGCTGTGCTAATTCTTAGTGCTACGTCTTCATCTGAAGCGTGAGCCCTCTTGGGTAGCCTTTTCCAAGCTTCCACAGCTTTTGCATCACTTTTCTCTTGCTAACTGGTATAGGTAGTCAAGGCAGCATCAGCCCTTGAATGTTGCTAGGGGGAAAAAAAACAAAGGCAGGGCAATAGAAGCAATAAACCCCAATTTCTGCTGTATTAATTCTTAGTGCTCCATCTTCATTTGAAGCGTGAGCTCTCTTGGCCAGCCTTTTCCAAGCTTCCACAGCTCTTGGAACACTTTTCTCTTGCTAACTGGTGTAGGTAGTGAGGAAGGCAGCATCAGCCCTTGAATGTTGCTAGGGGGAAAAAAAAAAAGGCAGGGCAATAGGAGCAATAAACCCCAATTTCAGCCGTGCTAATTCTTAGTGCTCCATCTTCACTTGAAGCGTGAGCCCTCTTTAATAGCCTTTTCCAAGCTTCCACAGCTCTTGCAACACTTTTCTCTTGCTAACTGGTATAGGTAGTCAAGGCAGCATCAGTCCTTGAATGTTGCTAGGGAAAAAAAAAGAAGAGGCAGGGCAATAGGAGCAATAAACTCCAATTTCTGCCGTGCTAATTCTTAGTGCTCCATCTTCACTTGAAGCGTGAGCCCTCTTGGCAAGCCTTTTGAGGAGGAAAAAAAAGAACCCCAGGCACGTCTCAAAATGGCTCACATTGGCTGAACTGAAAAGCAGAGTTTTTCTGATCACATTTAGGCAAAGACTTAAAAGACTTCTTTAAGTGAGATTCCCTTTCAACACAAGAAGTTTTGTCTTCGCAGGTCAAATACGAGCGTTTAATTTCCATCTTTGTATCTAATCTCGCACTCATTGCTGGAGCATGTTTGCTAGGTGGCTTGTTTGGATTTTTTTTTTTAATTTATTTTGTTCCCTTTTGGTGTATTAATTTAATGTTTTGGGTTTTGTTTTTTTCTTTTTTTCTTTTTTTTTTGCTTTCCTGGGCTTCCTGCCCTCCAAGATGCTTTAAACTCTTACGGAACCTGCGTTATTTGGCACCGCAAAAATCTCTGACACGCTTCTCTCTGCCTAACTCTTTTGACATTCAGAGCAAGCAGCATTAAAAAAAAAACCAAAAAAACCTAAAAAAAAAACCCAACAAAAACACAACCTCACTGCTTCCAGAATCATCCCTGCTTTTTTGATGTCTTCCTCACTCTGCTCCTTGACGCTTGGCCAGTGGATGCAGTTCTGCAGATTCCCAGTAAAGTTAGTTTTCTGATGGGAGACAACTATAACACTTCTTGTTTCTCAACAGCTCTGCAAAGGCAGAAACATTTGCCTCGTGCTGCCTTCAAAACCAAACAGTTCCTTCAAACTCCACCTGCAAAAGGAGGTAAATGAAACTTAACAACCTCTTCTCAAGCTCTCCAGCAACTCTCGGATAATTGCTCAACCGCATTAAACCTCACCTACTCTAGAGGGATGAAATGGCTGTTGCATGTCCAGGTTAACCAAGTGGTCCTTGCTGTGCAAAAGTTAACTAAGTATTAAAAATAAAACCCTGTACTGTGTAGGAGAATCAGAGAATCACAGAATGGTTTAGGTTGGAAGAGACCTTAAAGATCAGCCAGTTCCAACCCCCCTGTGCCATAGGCAAGGACACCTCCCACTAGAACAGAAAAGAATAGAGTAGAATAGAAAAGAATCATAGAATGGTTTAGGTTGGAAGAGACCTTAAAGATCAGCCAGTTCCAACCCCTTGTGCCATAGGCAGGGACACCTCCCACTAGATCAGGTCGCTCAAGACCTCATCTCAGCCTGGCCTTAAACACCTCCAGGGAGGGAGCAGCCACAACCTCCCTGGGCAACCTGTTCCAGTACCTCACCACCCTCACTGTGAGGAACTTTATCCTAACATCCCGTTCAAATCTCCCCTCTGCCAGTTTGAACCCATTCCCCCTCGTCCTGTCATTACAAGACCTTGTGAACAGTCCCTCCCCAGCCTTCCTGTAGGCCCCTTCAGATACTGGTAGGCTGCTCTAAGGTCTCCTGGAAGCCTTCTCTTCTCCAGGCTGAAAAGCCCCAACTCTCTCAGCCTGTCCTCATAGCAGAGCTGCTGCAGCCCTCTGATCACCTTTGTGGCCCTCCTCTGGACTCTCTCCAGCAGTTTATGTCCTGAAAAGGCAGGGTAGTGGATTTGGAGAGGAAACCCAAGGACTGGTGACTCCTGATGTTGATCGATAGGAATCTGGATTAGAAAAGTGAACTCTGAAGCCATATTCGTTAGAGCTACACTTGGATAGGAAATCTTTGCCTTCTAAAATACAGGCTCTAAAACAAAACAAAAGTTTGCAGTATAGTTCCTTGTGCAAACATCAGCAAGCAAGTGAAAAGATCATTCTTGGAAACAAGTTTGTGCTTGAATCATAGAATGGTTTACGTTGGAAGAGACCTCAGAGAGCTTTTCATCAGCCCAGACTCCCAGGTCCTGTTCCTCAGGGCTGCTCTCAGCCATTCCTCACCCAGCCTGGAGCTGTGCTTGGGATTGCACCCACCCAGCTGCAGGACCTTACCCTTGGCCTTGTTGAATGTCATGAGGTTGGGCTGGGCACAGCTCTGCAGCCTGTGCAGCTCCCTGTGGATGGATCCCTGCCCTCTAGCAAGTCTCCTGTGCCACACAGCTTGGTGCCAGCTGCACACTTGCTGAGGCTGCTCTGATTCCTCTGCCCATGGCACTGACAGAGATGTTAAACAGCACTGGTGCCAGCACTGACCCCTGAGGGGTCCTCCCTGAGGAGGATCATCCTGTTCCAACCCCCCTGTGCCATAGGCAGGGAAACCTCCCACTAGATCATTTCTGTGGCCCTTCTCTGGCCCTGCTTCAACAGGTCCATGTCTTTTCTGTACTGATCATAGAATGGTTTAGGTTGGAAGAGACCTCAAAGATCAGCCAGTTCCAACCCCCTGTGCCATAGGCAGGGACACTTCCCACTAGAACAGGTCACTCAAGACCTCATCCAGCCTGGCCTTGAACACCTCCAGAGAGGGAGCAGCCACAACCTCCCTGGGCAACCTGTGCCAGTGTCTCACCACCCTCACTGTGAAGAACTTCCTCCTAACATCCCATTTCTCCTAACATCCAGTTTCAATCTCCCCTCTGCCAGTTTGAACCCATTCCCCCTCGTCCTGTCATTACAAGACCTTGTCAGTAGTCCCTCCCCAGCTTTCCTGTAGGCCCCCTTCAGATACTGGAATGATGACAGAATGCTTGGTTGATTCCCACTGCCTGACCTTTGTGTCACTCTGAATCCTCTCATCACAGTGGTTGTGATTTAACAGCTTCATTAGCATTGATTCTGGTTGCAGGTTGGTGTGCAGCTGCTGGCCTTGGGTTGCAAGGTGGTGTTGTCCCAGCACCCTGCTTTGCCACACACTCTAGGAGAGAATCCAGAGAGGGTGGCTGCACAGTGCCATTTATTTCCCCAGATGTCAGCTCTTTTACTTGCAGCTGCTTCTAGCTGTTTAGTTTTCTCAGGAGCTGGAGCTGTGTGCAGTTGCTAAGCCCTGCCCTTACGCTTCAGTCTTTTCATTAAACAGGGATCAGCTCAAAATACCACACCTGGGGACATGTCTTTGACCTCACTTTCTGTCTTTCAAACAGCCCAAAGTGAGTGTTATTAAATACCCCAAAGTTCTCCAAGACAAGACTCCTTGTGTTTGCCAGGGGTTGCATCATGTGCCAGGAACTCCAGAGCAGTCCCACATTGCCAAGACAATTCCTTCCTTTATGCACCAGAGTGAATGCAGCTCTCAGCAACCTCTGCAGTGCTGTGCTGGCAGGAAATGTTTCATCTGTTGACAGCTCCAGTCAGCCACATGGCACAATATGGTCAACAGCAAGCTGGAGAGAACCAATTTACTGTCCCTGGGAAGGTGACAAGCTTCCTTCAGGTACAGCTTTGCATTGCCTGTAGCCTCTAGCTGAAACCTCTTTTCCCCCACTGTGCCTGCAGACAGCCCAAAACTGCACCCAGTTCTTCCTCCACTGGGCATGGCTCTGTGGGTCAGCTGCTAATGGCATCACAGAATGGTTTGGGTTGGAAGGGAGCTCAAAGCTCAGCCAGTTCCAACCCCCCTGTGCTATAGGCAGGGACACCTCCCACTAGATCAGAATAGAAGAGATTCATAGAATGAGAGAATGGTTTAGGTTGGAAAGGACCTCAAAGCTCAGCCAGTTCCAAGCCCCCTGTGCCATAGGCAGGATCACCTCCCACTAGAACAGAATAGAAGAGAGTAGAATAGAAGAGATTCATAGAATCAGAGAATGGGTTGGGTTGGAAGGGACCTCAAAGCTCAGCCAGTTCCAAGCCCCCTGTGCCATAGGCAGGGACACCTCCCACTAAAACAGAATAGAATAGAGTAGAATAGAAGAGATTCATAGAATCAGAGAATGGGTTGGGTTGGAAGGGACCTCAAAGCTCAGCCAGTTCTCACTCCTCTGTGCCACAGGCAGGGACACCTCCCACTAGAACAGGTTGCTCAAGGCCTCATCCAGCCTGGTCTTGAACACCTTTAGGGAGGCTGTGGAGCACAGAAGCACCCAATGTGATCTTTGAGACCTCATTGCTTTCTGCAACTACC
Organism: Psilopogon haemacephalus; assembly: GCA_013396835.1. Classification (NCBI taxonomy): domain Eukaryota; kingdom Metazoa; phylum Chordata; class Aves; order Piciformes; family Megalaimidae; genus Psilopogon; species Psilopogon haemacephalus. The sequence goes on along the minus strand of VWZI01000463.1, from coordinate 22,617 downwards.
TACCTGAAAGGAGGTTGGAGTGATGTGGGGGTTGGTCACTTCTCCCTAGAATCAAGTGATAGAACCAGAGGAAATGGCCTCAGGTTGTGCCAGGGAGAGTTCCAGGATGGAAATGAGGGAAAAATCCTTTGCTAGAAGGTTGGTCAGGCATTGGAACAGGCTGCCCAGGGAGGTAGTGGAGTCAGCAGCCCTGGAGGTGTTACAAAAACAGATGTGTAGAGCTGGCACTTCAGGACATGGGTCAATGGCCCTGGGGGTGCTAGGTGGATGGCAGGACTTGATGATCTTGCAGGTGTGTTGGTTGGAAAGACCTCTGCAGGGCTGGAAAGGCAGGAGGCATGGAGCACAGCTGAGAAGCATCAGATGTGAAGCCAGCTCTGCATAAGGTGCTCAGCTAACTAAGGGAAAACATTTTAATGGCTTGACTGCCACATTTGGAACCACGTTGGAACAAACCATTCATAGAATCATAGAATGGTTTAGGTTGGAAGGGACCTCAGAGCTCAGCCAGTTCCAAATCTCCTGTGCCACTAGAACAGGTTGCTCAAGGCCTCATCCAGCCTGGCCCTGAACACCTCCAGGGAGCTTGTGGAGCACAGAAGCACCCAATGTGATCAAAGATCACATTGGGTGCTTCTGTGCTCCACAACCTCCCTGGGCAACCTGTGCCAGTGTCTCACCACCCTCATTGCAAACAACTTCCTCCTAACATCCACTTTCAATCTCCCCTCTGCCACATTAAACCCATTCCTCCTCCACCTGGCATTACAAGACCTTGTCAATAGTCCCTCCTCAGTCCTCCTGTAGCCCCCTTCAGATCCTGCAAGGCCACTGCAAGGTCTCCTGGCAGCCTTCTCTTTTCCAATCTGAAGAGCCCTTACTCTCTCAGCCTGTCCTCATAGCAGAGCTGCTGCAGCCCTCTCAGCTGCATCTTGGTGGCCTCCTCTGCACTGGCTCCACCACTTGCATGTGCTGCTTGTGCTGGGGGCTGCAGAGCTGCAGACAGTGCTGCAGGTGGGGTGTGAGGAGAGCAGAGCCAAGGGGCACAATCCCCTCCCTTGCCCTGCTGCCCACAGCTGCTCTTGCTGCAGCCCAGCACACAGTTGCTGTCTGGGCTGCACTCAAACTGCAGACTCTGATGGTTAATTTACAGCTTCTCAGCATCTTGGTGGCCTCCTCTGGACTCGCCCCAACCTTCTGTGATTCTGTGCTCCACAACCTCCCTGGGCAACCTGTTCCAGTGTCTCACCACTCTCACTGTAAAGAACATCTCCCTGAAATCCAGTTTCATTCTCCCCTCTGCCAGTGATGGAGTATTTGTGTTCCAAGCAGGTGCTGTAATGAGTTCAGTGCTAAAATCTCCCTCACTTGGAAGTTCTGCAGGTGGACTGCAGCAGTTACAGGCCCTGCCACGTGTCAAAATGTCATCTCTCTTAGTCCCAGCACCACTTCCCTGCTCTTTTTGTCCTGTCATTCTGCCCTTAATGCATTCCTTAATCCATCCTCTGGCATGACACCAAGGTTTTTATTTTAAGGAGTTTTATTTATTCTCCTGGCTACTTACCAGCTGTCAGCTATTGTTGACATCTCTGCCACCTCTTTCTTTTTTTGTCAGCTTTTTCCAGGAGCAGCTTGGTGCTGTGTTTGATGTCAGCAGGAGAGGCCTCCTTTGGTTAATCTCGGAAGGAATCGAACGCAGCTCATATCTGTCATGAGGCACAGATCTTCCTAGGCATCCCCTGCTTCAAAATGCAAACTGCAAACTTATTCTGTCCCCCACTTAAGGAGGGGTTCCTGTCATTACTTCTCTCTTGTCTTGTTCTGAGTGGATCTACCTTGTAAAATGAGGATAGAAGCTATGTATAGGACTCCTGTCTTCAGGTGCAATATCTGCCAGAGGGGATACAACTTTGGTCTCTGTGTGAGGACAATTAAGTGGAGGAAAGAAGAGTTTATGAAAGTTATCATAGAATCAGTGAGGGTTGGAAGGGACCACAAGTTCCAACCCCCCTGCCATGCCCAGGGACACCCTACCCTAGAGCAGGCTGCCCACAGCCTCTGCCAGCCTGGCCAAAAACACCTCCAGGGATCTGGCCCCAAACACCTGCCTGCAGGGGCAACCCATTCCAGCCTCTCACCACTCTCATGCTCAACAACTTCCTCCTCACATTCAGGTTGAATTTTCCCACCTCCAGCTTTGCTCCATTCCCCCAAGTCCTGTCACTCCCTCATAGCCTCAAAAGTCCCTCCCCAGCTTTTCTGTAGGCCCCCTTCAGATCCTGGAAGGCCACAAGAAGGTCCCCTGGGAGCCTCCTCTTCTCCAGCCTGCACAGCCCCAACTCTTTCAGGCTGTGCTCACAGCAGAGGTGCTGCAGCCCTCTCAGCATCCTTATGGCCCTTCTCTGCACACCTCCAGCATCTCCACATCCCTCTTGTCCCAGGGGCTCCAGCACTGGATGCACTATTCCAGGTGGGCTCTCAGCAGAGCACAGCAGAGGGGCAGAATCCCCTCCCTGGCCCTGCTGCCCACACTGCTCCCAATGCAGCCCAGCCTCTGCTTGGCTTTCTGCCCTGCAAGTGCACACTGCTGCCTCATCTTCAGCTTCTCCTCCACCAGCACCCCCAAGTCCCTCTCCTCAGGGCTGCCCTTCAGCCGCTCCCTGCCCAGCCTGGATTGGTGCTTGGCATTGCCTAGACCCAGCTGCAGGACCTAAACAGTGATTTTGTTTTATTTTGGTGGTTGATTTGATTATCCCCTGTTGACTGTTACTTGACCCACTAATCAGACTGAAACCTGGTGACATTCCACTTGAGTGGCTAAGGTGATTAGTTTATTGCTTAGTGATACATTATGCACAGCTTGAAAATACTTCTCAGGCTTCTGAAGAGTTGTGCTTCAAAATTTGGCATTGCTAAAGAACTGTTGCATGTTCTGGCTTAGCAACCTTGCTCAGAAGGACACCCATCGAATCTGACATTCTAACTCAGATACAAACTATCAGGTAGCAGTAGTAGTAGTGATAATTCAGATCATGGTTGTAAGAAGAGGAAGGTTATAAATGGGAACAGTTGTCTGGTTTAAGTTTCACCTTGCCCAGAAAGGACTCCATCAAAACCTGACATTCTAACTCAGATACAAACTGTTTTACTGCAAGTAGTAGTAATGGTAATTCAGATCATGGTTGTAAGAAGAGGAAGGTTTTAAGTAGGAACAGTTGTCTAGTTAAAGTTTCACTTTGCCCAGAAAGGAATCAAATTCAGCTCATACCTGCATTGAGGCTCCTATTTTCATAGACATCCCCTGCAAGAAATGGCATCAAAAACCTGACACAGCATCAATACTGACAATACAACCTGACAATAGCAACACAACCTGACATTCTAACTCAGATACAAACTATTTTACTGCAGGTAGTAGTAGTAGTGATAATTCAGATCATGGTTATAAGAAGAGAAAGGTTATAAATGGGAACAGTTGTCTGATCTAAGCTTCACCTTGCCCAGAAAGGACTGCATCAAAACTTGACATTCTAACTCAGATACAAACTGTTTTACTGCAATTAGTAGTAGTAGTAGTAGTGATAACTCAGATCATGGTTGTAAGAAGAGGAAGGTTATAAATGGGAACAGTTGTCTGGTTTAAGTTTCACCTTGCCCAGAAAGGAATCAAATGCAGCTCATACCTGCAATGAGGCTCATATCTTCCTAGACATCCCCTGCAAGAAATGGCATCAAAAACCTGACACAGCATCAATACTGACAATACAACCTGACAATAGCAACACAACCTGACATTCTAACTCAGATACAAACTATTTTACTGCAAGTAGTAGTAGTAGTGATAATTCAGATCATGGTTGTAAGAAGAGGAAGGTTATAAGTGGAACAGTTGTATGGTCTAAGTTTCACCTTGCCCAGAAAGGACTCTATCAAAACCTGACATTCTAACTCAGATACAAACTGTTTTACTGAAGGTAGTAGTAGTAGTAATGGTAGTGATCATTCAGATCATGGTTGTAAGAAGAGGAAGGTTCTAAGTGGGAGCAGTTGTCTGGTTTAAGTTTCACCTTGAGTTTCTTTGGGGGTTGACTGACCCTGTATTTGCAATTTTTGCACCTCCCTCACTCCCCACCACCAGCCAATAAATCTGGGACCTGATCTCACCTTTGGGTTGCTTCCCATTCACTGGATTTGGTTAAAAAGAGCACTCTTAAAAAAGAAAAAAGAGGCATCTAAGATGCTCTGCATTCAGAATCTCAGCACTTAAGGCTGAGACAGCCTTTAAATAGCTTCAAAGTGTGTATCACAGCAGCATACTCTGTGTTCTTTCAGGGATGGGAATTAGGGTGACAAGTTTCTGAAGCTGTTCAATTTATTCTGCAGTACATTCTCCTCTCTCTCTCTCTCTCTCTTTGGCTGATAACAGCAGTTAGCCTTACTTACTGCTTGCAAATCCAGATTAAAAAAAAAACAAAAAACAACCAAATCAAAACCAACCAAAACAAACCCAAAGATCTGTAGTAAGCAATCTGGGCGCTGGAGTTAACGGTCTCAAACCCACCCGACAAAAAAGGACATCTGAATTCCTCTTTCTCATTGCTGCTTGGTTGGCTGTCTCCCATCCTACATCCCACACCGTTTGAATATTCACCCCAAGCTAATTCCCTGTTGTTCATGTCAACTCACTGTCAGCTTAAGCCTTGACAGTAATTCCTGTGTTTTTCTTTTCCAGTACCCTCCTCGAGTAAGTTCCGCTCCCCTGCGGCTCCGTCTCCCTTAGCTCTCCGGCAACCGGTCAAAGCATTTAGTAACCATGGACCTGGTTCAGTTGCTTCTCCAGAAGCCACGCAGCTGACACACAGCAGCTCTTCACCAGGGCCTCTGGCAGCCCAGAGTTCAGGCTTGCCAAGCCCTGCCAGCAGTATTAACAGTACTACTCTTACCAGACCGGCAGGGACAGCAGGGATGAGGAGTGGCTTGCCCAGACCCAGCGCCCCTTCTGCAGGGGGCATCCCAGTGCCTCGCAGCAAACTTGCACAGCCTGTCCGCAGGTGAGTATGTGACAGGCAGCCTTGGTTTGAAGGAGTTTTGGATGTGGTGTGTTTGTGCTGCTCCTTCCTGGAAGGTGTCCAGAGATGGGTGACAAAGCTGGGGAGGGGCCTGGAGCACAGCCCCAAGAGGAGAGGCTGAGGGAGCTGGGGGTGTGCAGCCTGCAGAAGAGGAGGCTCAGGGCAGAGCTCATTGCTCTCTGCAGCTGCCTGAAGGGAAGTTTGTAGCCAGGTGGGGCTATTCTATTCTATTCTATTCTATTCTATTCTATTCTATTCTATTCTATTCTATTCTATTCTATTCTATTCTATTCTATTCTATTCTATTCTATTCCGTTCTATTCTATTCCATTCTAATTCTGTTCTATTCTGTTTTATTCTATTCCATTCCATTCTAATTCAATTCTATTCAATTCTATTCTATTCTATTCTATTCTATTCTATTCTATTCTATTCTATTCTATTCTATTCTATTCTATTCTATTCTATTCCATTCTAATTCTGTTCTATTCTGTTTTATTCTATTCCATTCCATTCTAATTCAATTCTATTCAATTCTATTCTATTCTATTCTATTCCATTCCATTCTATTTCTTTTCTATTCTATTCTATTCTATTCTATTCTATTCTATTCTATTCTATTCTATTCTATTCTATTCTATTCTATTCTATTCTATTCTATTCTATTCTATTCTATTCCATTCTATTCTACTCCATTCTATTTTATTCCATTCTAATTCTGTTCTATTCCATTCTATTCTATTCTATTCCATTCTCTATTCTATTCTATTCCATTCCATTCGATTCCATTCTAATTCTATTCTATTTTATTCTATTCTATTCTATTGAAACTGGGTGTTAGGAGGAAGTTCTTCACAGTGAGGGTAGTGAGACTCTGTCACAGGTTGCCCAGGGAGGTTGTGGCTGCTCCCTCCCTGGAGGGGTTCAAGGCCAGGCTGGATGAGGTCTTGAGCGACCTGTTCTAGTAGGAGGTGTCCCTGCCTATGGCACAGGGGGGTTGGAACTGGCTGAGCTTTGAGATCTCTCCCAACCTAAACCTTTCTATGATTCTGTGTACAGAAACCCTCAAAAAGGAAAGGCTGCGTAAGTTTAGGAAGTGAAACACTTCAAGCCAAGCTATGATTTGGACAACTCCATTTGGCAACTACTAGAAGGTTCCAGTGTCAGTACTGTGACAGTCACTTGTCCAGCACTTGCTGCAGTACAGAACCCTTCCACTCTGCTATTTAGGGCTGGTTTATCTTTTTCATAGTACTGGGGACCAACAGCTCCTCCTTTCTGAGCATCCTGTTCTAGTGGGAGGTGTC
>VWZI01000462.1:15970-27383 GCA_013396835.1 Psilopogon haemacephalus | reverse complement strand
AGGTCTCTTCCAATCTAAACCATTCTATGATTCTATGATTCTATGCAGAAATCATGTCTGGACAAGCCAGGACATGTCTAAGCCTAATTTGGCCTATTTTGGCCTACCATGACACTCTCCATAGGTAGAATATTATAGTCGCAGGGAAAAAATATTACAGGTTTACTAATATTCCTTGTCGAAAGACTGATTCTGGAAGCTTGCAGTTAGGGATGTGGAAAAAAAAAAAAAAGATTCTATAAATATGAAAATGTTCAATCTCTACTATCTATAGAAGGGAAATATTTCCATCCTGCTGTCTGGGCAATTAATTACACATCCTCAATGAACTCAGTAACACAAACTGTTCTTATTCTCCACTGATTTCCCTGATAATTCCTATTGCTTTGTAACTAATAAATCTCTGAATCCTTCTCTTTTTATTTTTTTTTCAAAAACATATAGACATTCAGGTTTGTAAATAAAGCAGAGAAAATTGCTTTCATAATCCTATCTATTATATGGTGATATTATATTGAATAGGTATTTTACCTAATAGGCAAAATTATGCTAGGTATAAGTATTCATGTACATGGGGAAAAAAAATTAGAAGGGTTAGATTAGAGGCTATTTTCCTACTAGTTTACATAATTTGTCTGTCTTTAAGTACAATGTTACTTAAACAAAGACTCGTTTGTATTCAACTCCTGACACTGTTGCTGGCTCTAATTTTTATGATCATGGCACTGTTCTTAGTGCTAGGCACATTAAGACCCTGTGCTGCTTGTCAGTGCAGAAACATAAAGGAGGAAGATGATATCTTCAACTCTGTTGGAGTTCCTACCTTTATAACTTGTCTAAAACAGAAAAACAATGACAAAGACCAGTTAACAGAGAAGTAAACAGTGTTTTCTTTGGCATATTGGGGTTTATTACCTAAGTTAATAAGTTTTTTTTTATATTATTGCAGTCACAGACAGCTTTTAAGTGGAAAAGAATGAGGAATTTTTTTTTTATGTGTGGGGAGAAATTTACAAAAAAGATGGGGAAATGAGATGATTACAGGCTCCCATAAAGTGAATGAATGGTAGCAAAGACAGGAGGCACTGAAAAGATCTTTAAGGAGAGAAATAGACATGCTTTATTCAAAGCAGAAGAGAAGGTGTGGAGAAAACAAGAGACATACAGTCTCTTTTGATAGCTGCTTTATGGATAGCTTTGTACATATATCAGTGACAGAGTAAGTGAGTTCTGTGATCTTACTGATCTTCAGGTTCACTTGTTGAACTCACGTTCAATAGACAACCTATCCATCCAGATCATAATATCCCAACTCAAATAAAATGGTAGTGTTACTTAATGCCCTGCTTAAGTTGAGTTAGTTACCAGTTTCTCCAAAGCTACAGAACAGTTTTGTCACAGCAGTCTATCATATCATACCATGATGATACCAGACTCCGCAAAGCTCATAGCATGCCAGTGGTGTTAGTTAGCAATATTAAAGAACTCGCATAAAGATGGGCCAGAACCTTGGTGTCTTGCCTAATAAAGTTTTCTAAATTCATTTCAGGCAGGGAGGAAGAAATTACAACCTCCCCAGCATCGCTTCCACAGGATAACAGGCCTACAAGGATGACAAATAGATGCATTGAAATTATCTGTCCCAGCATGTTCTCAAACAAACAAAATATTTTCAAAACAAGGCAAGTGTTAGTAACAAGCTGCGTGACCAGCACAGAAGCTTGTATTTTAAGCAGGCTTACAGGAAAACGACAGCTAAGTTATAATTTCCCAGGTTTAGGCACCAAAAATGACTGTGGTAGTTTTGACCCGGCTGGGGGCCAAATGCCCACCAAAACCACTCTATCACTCCCCTTCTTAAATGGACAGGGAAGAGGCAGAAATATAACAAAAGCCAGTTGTAAGATAGAAGCAATTTAATAATGACAAGCAAAAGCAATAGACTGCACAGAAGCAGAAGCAGAAACAGATGTTAATCTCTACTTCCCATCAGGACGACAATGTTTGGTGTCAGGAAGCAGAGCTCTCTACGCTTGCTGGTTACTTCTGGAGAATAGACACCATGGACAAATCTTCCCCAAACTTCCTTCTTTCACTTCATTTTTATATCTGAGCTGTTGTCATATGGCATGGAATATCCCTTTGGTCAATCTGGATCAGCTGGTTTGGCTGTGTTCTCTCAGCAACTTGGGGCAGGGAAATGTTAGAAAATACCCAGCCTGGGTGCTCAGCTTAGCAGTAACCACAACACTGGTGCATTATCAACACTCAGCCACAGCACTGCAAAACACAGCGTTGGAAAGATATTTTGTGGAGAATTAATCCCAGCTCAACCCAGTTCTAATCTACTACGCTCTATATCTTAGCATCATCCTGTTAGTTGAATATCTGTTAGTGATCTATAATCATAGCCAAAGAAAATCTGTGTGTTGGTAAAGCAATCTAAAACATAGAGAATTATTTGGCTGGGGACAGCTAGGGAGTACTCTGCTGCTCCTGTACACACTTGCTGACTTTTGAAATATCCTAAAATATGAGTCACCTGCTTGAGGCTGTCCAGTCATACTGAGAGCATAGGAGATCCATGCCTTTAGGAGATAAGATGAATGACCAGCATCATATCACTTAGTGTAGGAGCTTAATATATTTGATAATTCTATTAAGACCTGGTTGAGTATAATGTCCAGGCTGGTGATTTGCAAGCTCATTGCATAGTGAGTGGGCAAAAAGAGAGACTTGTAGGGCCTGACCATTTTAGATATCTCCTGAGACAAAACAAATTGCATGCTAAGAGTGGCAGTTGGTGTGAAAGGTCTTTAACCAATTATCTTACTTGTATACATTGCATTATAGGCATACATTTCACCAGATGAATCTCAAAGGTATTTGAAATATTACACATGATAGTTCTAAAGCTCTCCTGTGAACTTTTAAGATGATTGTGATTGTATAACCCTCACAGATCCCTTATCTTCCTCCAAAACCATTCTGGTCTGCCATATAGAGCAAAGTTTGAGATGAGCTTGGCCTGAGACAATTTACACCCATAGTTCCTACATCTTGGGCAGCTGCCTACCCTAGCTATTGAAACACAGGCAATGTAGGCTGGCATTCAGGATTCCTGGATTCAGTAGAAAAAACACATTAGCATCACAAATTGTAATCAACTATGGGTCCAAGCACTGCAGTTTGGGTTGTTCATAGATTTTCTCTGTTTATTTGTTTATTTATTTATTTTTGCATAAACCCAGATACAGTAGTTGAAAATCTGAGGTTATTTCTGTTGTTGGAATGACCTGATGTATTCATAACACTATTTTGATATATTCTCTTTCAAACCAGAGAGGCAAATAGATATTCTCAGATCATATACATCATGAACGAAGCAAATTATTTCAACACTAGTTTAGAATCATTGAGCTGTGTTTGTGCAAGCTAAAGTGCAATTTTCTTTCTTGTCTGTATCCAGCAATTTATGAACTTACTTCAATATACTAATCATAGTGGAACAGGCACTCTTCAGGACCAAGAGTTTAGTTTAGGTTGTTGTATTATTGTTCGGCATGTATTTTGTGCACATATAGGAATGCATATATGTAGTTTTAAAATGAAAGAAGAAATTTCAAGAGGTTGTAAAATATGCAATATTATAGTTAACTCTTTGGTAGACAAACGGATCCATGTTTGCAGCTGTTCTACATTTATTAAATACATTGCCATTAAATCTTTTATTCTTTGAACAATTGTCATGGTACAGCAAAGGGCAATGCAAGATTTTGCCTCTCATAAAATGATTTACTGTATATCTTTACTTCTAAGTGTTACCATTTTGTGAGTATCATACTCTCATTCTTTAATATTGTAAATATGGGCTGTTAGACGACAAATAGTAAACTATCACTGTAACAAGGACTTACAGTGTTTAATTTTGCATTTTCAAATGTTGAGAGTTTATTAACATTTATATTTGGATATAATAAAATAAGGAGTTTGGTGACTTTTATAGTAACACTAGGATACATGTTTTTGCAGTATGACTGTCCTAGGAGGGCATAAATCCTTCTAGACTAGTTTGGCCACTGCTCCTCCTCCCATTGTAGGGTCCAAGAGTTGAGAAGTAGACAAAATAAACATTAAGAAGAAATATGAATTTTTAAAGTGTCCAAAAAGTAATCAGATTCAGATTCAGTATTCCTTGTGGTAACAAAAGGCTGATCTGATTTTCGGCAGCTTAATCCATCCTCAAAGGATAAACGAATCCTATTTTGCTCTTGAAAACTTCCTTTGACAGTCACGCAAGGCCTTCAAAGGAAAGCATCTCATGACTCTTTATCTTGTAGATTTGCAGACTAGATGTTCTTTGCAAGGTCTTAGAGATATTTGCACTTTCTTGGCTGAAAAAATATTTCCTGGTAGTCATCTGTGAGTCGGAAACATCATTTGCAAAGAAAATGAACAGAAGTGGGTGATATATAATTGAATAGACTCTACTTCCTGTGCAGATGAAACCAGGGATGCCATGCTCAACATATGTTTTAAAACATTTATTTTTAAAAATGCTTTGTATTTTCAGCTCCTATCATAAATAACGACTGACATTTCAGTTTTATTTCCATATCTTTACCTGTTGTCTCCCAAATTTTATCTTAATAATCAAAGGATTATAAAACCACTCAGTGATGCTTGGGCAGAAATTAGAACTAACAACATTCTAGAAAATCTAAATATTTAATCTCTTCAGTTTTTAAGGCTCAAAATATAGAATAGTTCATTCAAAATTAATGAATATCATAGACTAGGAAAACAACATCCATGGAACATAAAACAAGAGAGTGCCCAAACATTAAAACTTTTGTTGATATTGTAACACATTCATAAAACTCTTGTAAATCATGTGTCCAGATTCTTGAAAAATTGTTCTAATGAACTGGACTTTAATATGTTATTAGGACTTATATGTACATGTAGAACAGTAACATCTATGCTTTAAAATAATTGGTAGCATATATTGTTTATAATGCTTATTTTTTTTTTTTTTTTTCATTTGATGAACAAATGCAGTGTAATGCAAATGTAAGTTTTGGGGTTGGATCAAACAGCAGCAGTAAACTTTTCCAAGTAGTTGTGGCTTCATTCAGAGCTTAATGGAACATGAGTCACAGCCTGACATCTGAGCCTCTCCCACAGTAAAGAAGCAAAAGGACTGCCTGACACTGGAATCCGAGATAAAAAAGACATTGGGATAAACAGAGAACAATTACACATCAAAGAAATTATCCTTTGTGTTTTAAGTACTTGGGTTCAAAGTTTGCAGACAAAATCAATCATTCTTTCTAACCTGTTGAATTTGTTTGTAATTGTAGCATTTTTCTATATGCAGTAGTCTACACATCTGCTCAAAATACATTGAGGTTTGATCCAGTGTCCTGAGTAAAGGCATTGGCAGGATCTCTTTGGCACTGATATGGTTCAGGACTAAGATGTCCTGGAAGTGTTTTTCAGCATGCCCATAAACTACATCTGTTTCTCTAGCTCTCAGACTTTGTTTGCATGTGGATATTACATACATTGCTGTTTGTGACTTAAAAAAAAAAAAAAAAAAAAAGAAAATATGGAAGTGTATTCACAATGTTTCTCACATTCCAACAATTTTCCTAAATGCTTAAATTTAGGTGCCCACACATGCTCTGAAGGACTCTTGCAGGAAGACCTCTTCATATCTCATATACACCTTTGGATTGAGAGAGTTTGAAGTACAACATTATCCAAAGTTGGCTTAGTTCTCTTGAAAAAAGTGTTTTATTTTGTACCTGCTGCCTACCTTTTCCAGAATGTCCTTAAATAGACATACACTGAATATGCAAATTAACTAGATTATATAGTCTTGAAAATTTCTTTATCCCTGTGGTACATTCTGGGTCAAAGTAGTTTTAATTCCTTTTGAAGCTTTCTTATTGCTTTTGTTAAAACCCTTTAAAGACCTCTCTGTATCTACTAACTGGTTATGGGACCAGTTGGAGGTATAGAAATGAGAAACTATGTCAGGACTGTAGTCAGATTAGTCATTGTCAGAAGCCTGGAAAATTTGTAGACCTTAGAGACTTTGGGCAGAGGAAATAAACACTTTCTAGGAGTGTTTCATGCACAGTATAAGAACTGTGGTAGCACTTGATTCCCATCTTTATCACTTTGTAGATACAAACATTCAACTTGGAGCTCTTCAATACTGCATAAAGGGAAGTCAGCTTCAGTAGTGGGGATGAAGAACTTGCATGGACCTTGCAGGGACATTGAGCCAGACCTTGAGGAGCATCTGAAGAACAGTGACGAGAAATTGCACGGTCCCCGCTTTTGCACTGTCGCATCCTGGCTTCCCGCTGCAGGACCTGCCTCTACAGTAAACTGCCTTCGTTTGTGGGAACACTGCGGAGCACCCCGGCTTTCCCCTGTGTTGCTTTGAAATAGGGACCTGCTTCTATGGTAAACTGCCGTTGTTCGTGGGAACACCACGGAGCACGCCAGCTTTCCCCTGCGTTGCTTCGTGATTGTGGCTTCGTGATTGTGGCTTCGTGAAAGCTGAATCTACAGTCATTTTGGACTTTGGTGGGCACTGGATTCTGTATGATGTTGATCCATCTGCTGGATCATAATTTGCCACTCCAGATGCTGCCATGAAACAGACCATCTCTTGTTTGTAAGTAGGGCAAAGCTGTTTTGTGCCCAAACCTTTCCAAATTTTCTGATTTTTCCTAAATTGCATGAAAAGTATCCTTGTGGAGATTTTTTCCCAAACAAACTAGAACCCAGGTTTAAACTAGTTTGCACATAGATTGCAGGCAGGGCTTTTGGAAATTATAAAAACTACATAATTTATAATTTCTGCATCTTTAATTGCCCACAATCAATTCATTAATGTAATATCTTAATCATTCACAATAAACTAGGATAGGAGGCTTGAATTATCCTGGAAGAACTTCAGGCTATCAATCTGGCATGATTCACTTGCTATGGAGGTGCACCTAATGACACTTAATTTGCCCTGGCATATCCTTTCTGTTCTCCAAATACCTGCCCATAGGTCCTGCATCATATTAGTCAGCTCCAACTGAGTGCTTCATATACCACACAGCATTTCAAATAACAATAGATATCTGCCTTTAGGCAATTAATCACGTCTTTCAACATCTACTTGATTGCAGTTCTCCTCTTGTCTTGCAGGTGTGGGAGACAGTTATGGGTGCAATGGTATGTGTTAGTTACGCTCTATCCAAGATCTTAGTTATAAAGATACCTAAGTCGTAGAGGCTAATTTAGAATACCGATAGGGACCTGGAGTTCACTTTCTTCTGAAAGAATATCCTAATAAATAAGCAGGAGAGCCTGCTGTCTTCAGGTTAAGAATGCATATATAAGATGAAAAAAAATTGGTAGTAGTACCCACAAAAATTGGAAAGATTATGTCTTTCAGCTGGAAACGGCAATTGCCTATACCTCCTGTCACCCCACAGGAACTGCCATCAGAAAGGTTTCTATCTGTCTACAGATGAGTAGCAAACATTTTGAAACTTTGCTTTCATCAAGTATAAAATTCAATTTAAAAAAAAAATCTTTACAGTTGTGGTTTTTTAACTGATGTTGCTGTCAGCCCTCTTCCTGGAAAGTTTCACACAGCTGAATTAACACAGCCAGTTTCTGCTACAAAGCTAAACAAAATAGTGTGTCAATGGCTGCGTCTGCATTTAGAAGAAGCGCATACAACTTCAACATTTCTTTCCTCCTCATATATCCAAATCATGTAGGTTTGCAATGATAGACAATTACTCCCATTCTTCAGGCCACAAAAACGAAAGGTAAGAACTACTTACACAGAAATTAGAGCCATAAAATGAGAACATTTGTCATTTTGTCTGACAGTAGTCATGAGCCTTTGTGCTTACAGCTGTGTTATGGAATTTATGTTCTTTTCAGAGATAATTCTGCTGGTGCCAGACTACATCTATGGAGGGACAGATGGATTAGCAGAGTATATGCGTAAAATATAAAAGCAACACAGGAGCACACCATGCATTACAATATAATTTTATTGTTAGATTAGAGCAAAAGTTTAAACTCTTACATCATATTATTTCAAATCAGTAATAGTTGGCAATGTATTCCTTTAGATTTATTAGGAAAACACAACTGTTATTGGGTATTAGGGCAGATAGCTTTTACTTTGTTTTGTTTTAACAGAACGTGTAATATTAATGTTCATCATACATAGCAACAATTCCATTAAAAAAAAAATTTAAAAAACCCCCTCACATTTGGCTGAAGTTTTTATTTGTTATGTGGTTATTTCTCCTCAGTAAATTATGTTTGATGATAAATATAGCACCTGCATACACATAATATTTTAGCTCTGCTAGATTCGATTCTTTGCTACTTGTGAGTTTCATTTTGCATCAAATGGTCATGTTCATTTTGCTCTAGCAAGCAGACAAGGTTGTATTTCCTAGTTCTGAGCTGTGATTGTCATAACAGATATACTTGCAATAGGGTACAGAACACTACTTATAATTAGTCAGTACTGTTCAGAATCATAATCTTTGAATAAATATATTGAAAGTTCATCTTTGTGAATTAATTCAGTGAATATTGAGCCAAGAAGATGAAATTGCTAAGAGTTCTGTAACCGCTCCATAATTCCTGTTGTTAATATCATTTTAGAATAATGGCTTTGTCTTCTGAAAGGCCAGTAGATAGCATTTTTTATTAAAACATATTTTTTCCTAAGATTTGTTTAAGATATTAAAAAGCATATTTTCTGATAATAAATTTAAAATATGAAACTTTTAATGTTTTTCTAGAAAGTAAGCACAGTTATTTATTGTATTAAAATCTAATCCTCTGTGTAAAATGCAAAATAAAAGGTGGGAGAGGATCCAAACCAAATCAGAAATATCTATCCCATTTAGTGCCACCAGACCACTTACCAATATATTTTCTGCTTTATTTAGAAATAACTTGTCTCCATCTTCTAGATTCTTACTGGAAGGTACAGACATGAAAGGAATAGACTAAAAACCTTCGATATTATTCCTCAAGTAGGACTGTCTGGCTTTCATGACAGCACATAAATTAGCTGTATACATAATATTAAAATGTAATTTCTGTCTCTGTAAAGTGTGATTTTTTAATCACTCGCTAAATTTTTTTTTAGGCAATTTCTATCAACTTATAATTTAATAAGAACATTAAAGAGATTTCGCAACCAGTACAGTAAAATTCTTTGTTAAAATAGTGTGTTATTTTCAATTTAAAAGTCCATTCTGTGTGGTTTTTTATTTGCTTCTTATATAAAATGGATGGATAATTGTTTCAAGTAGCCCGGTTTGAGACCAGACCGCCTTGTGCAGCCTCATGTTTCTTTGCAATCCTTCTACAAAACTGTTTACCAGAAGCTTTGGAAAGATGATTTTGTAGAAGTTTTCACTTGTCTTTATGGCAAATTTTAGAGCTGGTCTACTGATTATTCAATTCATACTGATCCATCAATACAAAATAAAGCAAACAAGGAAGGAAACCCTAAATTAAAAGATTGGCTACTGTTTGCCATATATTACTTAGGAGCACTCAGGCCTCTATTTTTTTTTTTTTTTTGTCAGTAGTTTGATGATTCTTNTAGTAATCTGCTTCCTGTTTGCAACATAATAAGAGAAAAATCAACAACAGTGAAAGTAATTATAAACACTTCCTTGCTTTGGCAAAACTTAGCACAGGTCTAAAGTTGGGAAAGAAGGAACGAACAAATAAATTAAAGAGAAATGGATCATTAACAAATCAATTGTCCTGGTATGGGCATAGTTNAATGTCTCTGCCAAGAGTTGGGGTGCCTATATTAGTAATCTGCTTCTTGTTTGCAACATAATAAGAGAAAAATCAACAACAGTGAAAGTAACTATAAACACTTCCTTGCTTCAGCAAAACTTAGCACAGGTCTAAAGTTGGGAAAGAAGGAACGAACAAATAAATTAAAGAGAAATGGATCATTAACAAATCAATTGTCCTGGTATGGGCATAGTTACTGCCCAGAGTTGTTTCACTTCCAGAGGTTCCCCTCCCCCTTCCATTGTAAAGTCCAGAGGTGGGTTGCAGGGGCACACCGCATGGTTCTAGAACCAGGAAGTCTCAAGCCACATGCACAGGTCACGCGCATGAGTCAGGTGATCTGTGCTGTCTCTTAGGGTGTTAAGACCCACCCCTGGGCACGGGACTTTTGAACCAATTGGCCAAAAAATGGAGGCTAAGTGCCTATTGGTCAGGTCCACACTTTCCTAATGAGGTATTTAAGCGGGTGCAACCGGCCGTTAGCTCTCTCTCTCTCCACCACTGCCGTGAGGAACACACACCTCCGCACCCCATCCAGCAGCGGCCACATGCTTTGCAGCGAACAGCGGCAGCACAGCATATTGCAAAGGCGGCAAAGGCAAACCTCTCTCTTTTCCATTTTTCCTCGGGATAAATCTTTCTCTTTCTCTTCCTCGGGACCAGCTCTGTATCTAGCGCATGTTTCGTGGGTATTTCCAGGCGCGGTTAGGATTGCTTTTGTTTTAGGCTCTCTGTTTCCTAAGTTCTGACTGTTTAAACTGTTTAATTTGGTGTTTTAAGCAATTTTGTGTAGTTATTCTTGCCAACTGAACATCCAAAGAAGCCAGGGAACTATTCCCGGAACCCCCACCATTACTGACAGTAATAAAAATTAATAATCGCAACATCAATTAATATTGAACTCTAAAATGCTGCATGTATTGTTTCAAGAGACGCCCCTCTTTGCTGTCGCTTACATACAGGATGATTAGAGTCTGTAGCTGATCATCTGAGCATGTCAATCATCCTCTAATGCCAGGGAGTCCTCCTGTGTAGTGGTTGTCCCTTTCCCTGGTGCTGGTCAGGTAGTGGCCAATGTTATGGAATGTGGTTGTTGATGTTGACTCTACCCTGCAGGGTGTAATGAAGTGGCAATTAATTGATGTGAGATGATTTTTAAAAAAATAATATTCTTAATTAATTTTTATATTCAAAATCTTACCACACCCGATCACTAATTTTAATGTTAATCAGGTTTGATTGCAATGGTCATGGAACGCATTACATAAAGGGTATCTAGACCTAAAAATAATAACTAGCAATCTATAAACATTAACTGAATTTAATTTAACTGGAAGAGAAAATTCCTTGCAGTTAATTATACTGCTTGAGGTTAGTTATCCCACTTGGCCAATAGATAGACTCAGGGCTCTTTCTGCTTATGGCAGAAGGCTAAGTAAATGACAAAGGCATAAAGTGTTTACTCACAAGTATTATTTCTCTCCCGACCCACAGGGCTATCAACAGATTGAAAGAGTACCCAAACTCTTGCAGGGAATTCTGT
>VWZI01000462.1:0-15773 GCA_013396835.1 Psilopogon haemacephalus | reverse complement strand
GGGGGGCACACCATGTGGCCCCAGGACCCAGGGAGACCTCGGGCTGCACGTATGCGTGGGACTAATTTGAACCAATTGGTCAGTCAGTGAATGGTGGATGCCTATTGGTCAGTTTCACGCACCCCTAGGGGGTATTTAGGGAGGGTCCAGCAACCGTTAGGGGTTCTTCTTTGTTCTCCCCTTGTGCTGTGAGGAGCTCCAGCCACGTGCTCGGCGTGCAGCAGCAAAGGCAACAGCAGCAGGCATCGCAGCTTATAGAGAAGTGGCAAGGCAAAACCCCCTTCTCTCTTTCTCCTTCTCTTTCTATCTGGGATAAGTCGGTCCTTCTTTCTCCCTTCTCCTCAGGAAGAAGCGTTGTCCCCCCTCGCTCCCCACGGGTTTTTATAGGCGTGGCTGGGGTCTGTTTTGTATGTAAACTCTCTATTCCCTAAGTTCTGACTGTTTAAACTGTTTATTCGGTGTTTTGAGCAACTCGTGCATATATTTCTGCCAACCGCATATCCAGAGAACCCGGGGGACTCCAGGATCCCCCTCTGTGGTTATCAACACTAATTAAATTGATATCTCGCGACAAGGCCTATGGTGTGATTAAAGCTATTTCCTGATAGACTCAAAGCAGGACGTTTCCAGGCGGAATTATAGCTTAGCAGAAAATTATACTATAATGCAATAAGGCATTATCACTGCCAATGGCAGCTGGCAGTAACAGTAGGCAGTATGGGCACAGATACATCAGCAGAGCACAGAATAACAGCAGAGGCACTTCGTGTTACCTGCTCATCTGTTTTACATCAATGCCTGAGACTAATGGGCCGCTGGACATAGATTATCCAATCAGCATGGCAGTTAGCCAAGCTTTACTGTGCTTGGGTGAAGCCATAGGCTTGCTATACCCATATTTGGGAAGAGTATAAGCTTAGCACAAGGTTGGCACAAGCCAAGTGCATGTACATTGTTTACCATAGGATGCAAACTGGAGCAACACAAGTTTTGGTAAGCCAGAGTCCTCAGACTTCATGGCTCCAGGTCTTTCATCGTTTTCCCCACAGTTGTTTCTCCCCAGAATAGAAGGAAGGAGAGCAGAAAAACATGTCTTGACAAACCAGCACATGTATAGGCCTATTTTGACTCATCAGGTCCACCACAACACAGGGAGACAAACTTGCCTCGTCTTGGCAATTAATAGCTGGGGACAACCCACTGCGCACTGAAGTGATGGATCTCCCTGTTGGCATCCAAGGCTTCCCAGGCATATAAGCACCAAGGCTTAGCCAATGTCATGGGCACAACCCTAATAAAGTGTAGTTTAGCCAGCATGTGTTGGCCCACTTGAATTTGGGACAAGGTTTTATCCTTGATCCCTCCTGGCATGTGGTCAGTGACCACCGTTGTCCAAACTAGGCAGAAGGTCTTAATTTTGGTGCTTCTGTAGCTTTCCCAATGGCTGGACATCCTAAGAACTGTCCGAGTCACTGCTGCCACAATTTAGTGTTTTGCCTCCTGCTTGGGAGGCAGGAAAGGTTTAATTCCCCTTCCTGGAGAAATAGGAACTTCTGCAGCAGGGCTGTGACTGCTGGACTTGCTGCTGCTGCAGCTGCTGCCCTAGTCGCAGCTCCGGTATTCACTCTGGTTTCTTATGGAGAGTACTAAGATCTTTATCTGCCAATTAGGCAGATGTTTCAGAGCAATTTTGGGTACCCCCAGCAGTATGGCTTGTCAGTACCAGCTATCACTCAAGGACCGTGACTGTCTAGATTCCTGTGTGCAGACACTCCCCATGCTCTGGTGGTCTGTGCCCCTATTTCATTCAGAATGACTCTTGGATTAGTGTGGACTGCTAAGGGGGCCTTTTGTGGCACAGACTGATGCCCTGTCCACCAGCGCCTTCATCTTTGTGGCTTTTCTGGCCATAGCCTTTTTCTGCATGGCTGAATTGAAGCCCATGTTGTGATCCATATACATAGCACCTGGTAGCTCCAGTACTAGTGGCACTGCACTCGCCCCCTCCACTGTTCAAAACATCAGTTCTAATCACTGGCCACATGCTTTTCTAGCTGACTGTGTCCTCCTCACAAGAGCTTTCCTCACTACCCACTATGCGAGAGTCTTTCTCTGATTTGGACCTGGATTTTTGTGTGACTTGTTTTTAGCTTTCTGCAGCATGGGGACAGGTAGTACAGGGTCCTCAGCAGTAGCATCTCTTCCACCTGAATTGGTGGGGTTCTCTTCCCCTGAATTATCTGTTCTGAATCGCTTAGTTTGTATATAGAGGCAGAGAGGGAGGATCACTGAATGGGCATCTGACAAAATTAGTCCCAACATGGCTTTTGCTTTCACATGCATTGTTTCCCATAAATTCTGGCTATATCTCTTTTCCTCATTTAAATTATTTCCAAAAGTCTGAATTCTTTTCCTCTAATAGCCATTTTTTTTCCTTCATAAATTTCAAATTCGACCTGTGCCCAGGCCACCACTGAACCCAACACTAGCATAATATTCAGCTGTAGACTCACAAATCACAGAGTCAGAACTCACAGCTGTATTGATTTACCCCCAGCTACCCTGAGCTAAAAGCCCAAAAGAAAACTCAAAGCGGTTTGGAAGTGAGAATGGAGAATAATGCCTTTAAACAATGAAATACAGGGAGAAAAAGGGTTTCTGTTTCTCGCAGGAAGCGGGGGGAAGGGATACAGAAAAACCCGGGAGGAGGAGGGGGTAAGGGAGAAGGGATACCACTGCGGCAGGGTTTTTAGTCCGAGAAGCAAAGTCGCGGTCCCGTAGTTGCTGGTGCTGAAGAACAGCAGCAGGTTGCAAAGCACAGCTGAGCAGTTCTCGGTCTTCCCCCGTGGCTTGTTGCAGAGCACGTGGAGGAGCAGCGGGGAGCGGCAGGGAGTGGCAGCAGCAGCGAGAAGGAGGCCGAGGATGTGAGAAAAAAAGAGAGAGAGGGGGGCTGAGTTCCCCTTTTTATAGCCCAGATCCGGGCAGGAAGTGGGAGTGTTCAACCATGCCACCTGGGGGGAACAGGGCCAGACCACCCCTGGGATAAGGCAGGGGGTCCCAGGTGGCTTAACCCTTTACAACAGCTAATTTTGCTTCAATATTATCTGGATGTTTATAGCTTTCCTGTGCCCACATTAAATCAACTCCTATGATAATGCATCCTTTTTTGCAGAGAAATTCCACAGTAGATTTGGTTGGGGATAAATTGGCTGAGGCAGGAATTATTAAAATAGAATTATTTTTTTTATTTTCCTGAAAACCCTGACCCCAAACTATATACAGAACTAGTTTAGGTTTATTTACAAGTTCTAATTCAGTCAGAAAATCTTCACAAGGATGCTTATGGGCAAGTTTAGTGATTTAGGAAAGTCAGAAAATGGAAAGGCTAAGCTACAAGAGAGATTAACCCCACTTACAAGTCAGGTTGAGCAGAGAACCCAGAGAAAGAGCTTTTTACTGAAGGAGGTGGGGTAGGCATCTGGTGGTGATCTCTGATGAATTTCTCTGTCCGCATCCTCTGAAACTGAAAGTTATATTCAATCATGGATCCATGTGGCTGAAGTCCAAAGTGTTTCACACACAGCTTCCACAAGGCAAAGATTTGTGGTGCAGCACTACCACAGAAGCACAGGGGAAAGCCAAACTGCTAGTGTCTTTGCCAGTTGGAGGTAGCAAGCAGGAAGTCAGGACATGGTGTTTTCTGAGAGAAGCCAGGTCCAGGTGCTGCTGACAGATCCCTTTCAAATGGACCTAAGGACTCACCAAACTTGTAGATTTGTTGGTGCAAGAGTGGGATGGAACATAACAGTGCAAAACCAGGAGCCATGTAAAAGAGTGAGCCATCCAAAAGCAGGACTCCAAAAGTGGAAACTCTCCAAAAGTGGAAAGCCTATAAAGTCAGGAAACTCTGGACTTTTTTCTTCACTCTATTAATGATTTTCCTAGGCATTGTATCTACTTGCCATATATACTGGGCACTAAGAATCCAGCCAATCACCAGATCATTCCAGCATAGGCTTTTACATGATCCAGTACACATATGGAAAGTGCATCTTTGATGTTCTCCATTCAAGTCCACAAGGTGTGAGTAGGGGAAAGAATTTTTTTGCTGCTTCTTCTTCCTCCATTCAAACCTCGGGAGATGGAGGGGGAGAAGAAGGGAAGAAGGGATTTGAAGTGCCCCACCACACCTCCTCTGTGAAAAACACAGAAAAGGATTAAATGACTGAGCATATTCATCAATACACAAACTTAAATAACTTCTTCAGGATCACCCTTCTAGTCTAAAATTCCCACAGACTGAGACTTTCTCAGATACAAGTGAGGAGGACAATTAAATTTTGAATGCTACAGTTCTGTCTCCAGCAATTGCCTTATGGCAGTCAGAAGGGTACACTTAGATTTAGAACACAAATGTAAATGAAAAACCTTCTGCAAGGCACCCTACTTACATTGTGGAATAACCTAATACTTCAAACATAACTCACTTCTAAAACAGTTAAGTGAGCACCTAAGGAATCTGAACATGCAGAATTCCATGGGACCTGATGAGATGCACCCACAGGTCCTGAGGGAACTGGCAGATGAAGTGGCTAAACCACTGTCCATTTTATTTGAAAAGTCTGGCAGACTGGTGGAGTTCTTGCTGACTGGAAAAGGGCAAATATAACACCCATTTTCAAGAAGACAAAAGAGAATGACCCCAGGAACTACAGACCAGTCAGTCTCACCTGTGTGCCTGCAAGATCATGGGGCAGATCTTCCTGAAGGCTCTGCTAAGTCAAATGGAAAACAAAGAAGAGGTGATTGGTGGTAACCAGCATGGCTTCACCAAGGGCAAATCATGCCTGACACATTTGCTGGCTTTTTATGATGAAGTCACAGCAGAGGTGGACAAAGGAAGGGCAACTGATGTCATCTACCTGGACCTGAATAAGACATTTGACTCTGTCCCACACGACATCCTGGTCACCAAACTGGAAAAACATAGACTTGATGGGTGGAAATTTGTTGGATAAGGAATGGGTTGGATGGCCACACAGAGAGTGGTGATGAAGGGCACAATGTCCACCTGGAGACCAGTGACAAGTGGCATCCCTCAGGGGTCAGTGCTGGGACCAGTGCTGTTTAATATCTTCGTCATTGACATTGACAGAGGAATTGAGTGCACCCTCAGCAAGTTTGCAGATGACACCAAGCTGTGTGGCACAGTCAACTTGCTAGAGGACAAGAATGTCATACAGAGGGACCTGTACAGGCTGGAGAGGTGGGCCCAGGCTAACCTCATGAAATTCCAAAAGGCCAAGTGTAAGGTCCTGCACCTGGGTCTCTGCAATCCCAAGCACAAATACAGGCTGGGGAATGGCTGGATAGCAGTCCTGAGGAAAAGGACCTGGGGGTCTGGGTGGATGAAGAGCTTGGTATGAGTCAGCAGTGTGCAGGTGCGTTCCAGACAGCAACTGTGTCCTGGGCTGCATTAAGAGAAGCATTACCAGCAGGGCAAGGGAGGTGATTCTCCCCCTTTACTCTGCTCTTGTCAGACCCCACCTGGAGTACTGTGTGCAGTTCTGGAGCCCCCAGCACAGGAAGGACGTGGAACTGCTAGAGAGAGTCCAGAGGAGGGCCACAAAGATGATCAGAGGGCTGGAGCACCTCTGCTATGAGGACAGGCTGAGAGAGTTGGGGCTTTTCAGCCTGGAGAAGAGAAGGCTTCGAGGAGACCTTATAGCAGCCTACCAGTATCTGAAGGGGGCCTACAGGAGGGCTGGGGAGGGACTATTCACAAGGTCTTGTAATAACAGGACAAGGGCTAATGGGTTTAAACTGGAAGAGGGGAGATTTAAACAGGATGTTAGGAGGAAGTTCTTTACAGTGAGGGTGGTGAGACACTGGAAGGGGTTGCCTAGAGAGGTTGTGTCTGCTCCCTCTCTGGAGGTGTTCAAGACCAGACTGGATGAGGCCTTGAGTGACTTGTTCTGGTGGGAGGTGTCCCTGCCTACAGTTTGGGGGTTGGACTTTGATGATTCTATGATTCTATGATTCTAAGAATATTTTGGTTTGCTATTTTCAGATTGCCTAGATTTTGCCTATCAAAAACATAAGCAAATTCTCTACTAAGGTTTGCATAACATATAAGGGAAGATAATCTGCACATATGTTTCAGTGATAGATAGGTTGGGGAACTAGTTTCAAAGGTCTTGGGGAAGATTGTTAAATACAGTAGGCTCAACAAAAAGGAACAGTGTATTACCAATTTCTTGGTTTATACCAGACACCAAAGGTAAGAAGATTCAGCATTTTCAAATGTGATCCTGCTTACCCCGAAGAAACAGTGAAACAGCAGGTGAGATCCTTATTCTGAATGAATCCTTTATAGAATGTGCTTAGTTTGCCAATTACTTTTCTGCCATAATGCTATTTCCCTGATAATAAACATTCTGCATGGTGGAACAAACCTTGAGCCTTCTGTCATGTTCAGGTTATTCCTCGATGAAAAATATCCATTAACTGGTAAAAAGAATTCAGATGTGACTCTCAGATTCTTCTGTTCTAGTGAAATACGTACAGTGTGAAAAATATGAATGTTCTGACCGCATTGTGCTAAACCTGTAGGATGAATTGAAGTATGGTAGAATTGCATTTTAAGAGGTTGATTAATTTCTGTTTCTGCTCTTCATAAAATAGGCGAAGAAGCAAACACGAAGGAAGAAAGAAGGTCAAATTTCCTCATAAACTAGGGAAGCACTCTTTCAGTGTGTTACAGCTGTAGAGGTACTGCAAAACCTCAAAGCAACTCACTGTCAAATGGTTGTATTAATGTTTTGTTTTTAAACTAAAAGTTTTCTTTCCCCACTGACTATGCATTATAATATAGACAGTTACATAGTAACTCATACATTACGCTCAGTTCTAAGCAACACTACCCAGCGAATATGTTTTAGAAATGCAGTAAAATTATGGCAGCCAGTAATCTCTAAGCAGTCTGTAAGATTTGTGTGTCATATTATAATATCTGGAGATTCAAACTATAACTTCATCAGCTGCTTGGAGTATACAAGTTTCTAGTGGGTGCTGGACCAGTGATTCATTTTGGTACATTACCTGTCATTTCCAGTGATTTTTGCTATAGACCCCAGGGGAAGACATGAGAAAATACCAAATACACACTTGGAAGATAATTTATCATAATAAAACATATTTTTCTTTTTATTCCCAATGCTTTGGAAAGCATAAGCTATATGTTCTTAATCAGAAGAAAGAATATACCATATATTTTCAGTTGCATTTAGGTGTCTTGGAGCCTCAATAAAGCTGTGAAACATTTAAAATTTCACTGACCTTTTGATCTCAATGATTCATTGTGCAGGAAAACTGTGCAGGCAAATTATGCAATCTGCAGTGTTGAACCTTTTTGATTTGTTTTGTTTTGGTTTGTTTGTGGATTGGTTTTGTTTGTTTTTTATGGTTGGTTTTCATTTTGTTTTGGTAAAAGCACGTAAGAATCTACTCTTCAAATCTCAAGTCTGATTTGACATTCCAGTTCCTTTGATAATGCAGTGGTTGCTCTTCATAGTGTTCCATCATGTTATTTTTAAAGTGCCACAAATTGTTTTTCAAAACTTCGATTTTGCTGTATTTTTTAGCTGCATAAGGAGAGTGTCATATTACCTAATTGTTGCAAATTAGAAAATAAATTTAGTTTTGTACCAAGAAAAAATGGAAGTTGAAACACTGGAGAAATTTAATATTCATGTAATGTTTTAGATCATTGAGATTTACAATTGAGAAGACTTAATGATCTAGAAGAATGAAATTTTTCTGAAGTACAACTGCAATTTTGTATAGAAATAACAACATTATCTACACTGTGAATACCTAACAGTCTCTTGTAATATAAGGAATATCTTTGCAGCATAATCTGGATTTGTATAAATATGTATCAGTCAGAGATATAGGGATATGAGTTAGACAAAATAGAAGCAATCTTGAAATTCAAAATCCTGTTGTCTTTGAAAGTCTCAGTAACTTAGCAATTCAATAATTCTTGGTTTCATTAAGGAACTTTCTTTTGGAATTCTTAATTTTATTTAGGACAGATGATGTCAAGTAATGATGAAATCTTTTTGGTTAAAGGCAGTGGACTAGACAAATTTTTATACAGCCCAAGTTCAAGGATTTGTAAAAACCCCACAGAACAAGAGATAGTAGGAAAAATCAGATTCCAAGCTGAAACTTGGTGTAGAAGACCTAATTCAGACCCTGAGTAAACTAACAGAATAACCTAGTTTGCTTGCATAACCATGTGGCTCCATGCCAGACCTTTTGATACCTTCAGTATATAACTGGCTTTCTGTGGAAAAAAATGGCACAATAGCATTTGTAAGTGAGCAAAAGCAAGCAATTTGTAATAGCTGAATGATTTAATGCACTAAATCCTATTATACAGTCAATTCAGAACAGCATGATCAGACAAAAAGAAAATTCTATAAATGTAGTGGATGAGTCAATAAAATAATTGAGGTTACAATAGATTTCTTCATTGGAACAACAGGCCGGCTAAAATAATAGCTTCAAACGGCCCACAAAAACAATATTAGACTATTGCTTCCAGTTACAGATTTTCAAAACCAGGGTCTGGATGTTGCTGGTCTCCTAATGCGTACATTTGACTTACTCACATGGCAGGAGCAAAGCTGAAGTGGCGTTCACAGTGCTTCAGACTCTATGAATGAATCACTCCTGCCAGCTCCAGAGCTTTCCCACCTCCTGCCCCGCACTTGATGCATTATCAGTTCCTTCTGCTAATCTGCAGTGAAGTCTACAGCCATTTCTCTTTTGTCACATGTTGGTACCACAGTCAGGCATGCCTGATTGTGGGCGTGCCAGCAGTAATCCACACTTTCTGTTTTCCAGCTGCTAACAGCCATACTATCAAAGAAACAGTTCAATAAGCCTGTGATGGACTAACTCCTTTTCAAAGTACTTAAGAGCTTTAATGCTACAAAGTCTACTTCTCAACAGTGATTTATGTCTTGTGACAGTCTTGAACATGGAGTTTGTAGTAACGACACGAAACAGAGAAAAGACAAAAATCACTATGTCAGGAGGAAGTATAAAATAATACTATAAATATTATTAATATGCTTGCATAGTATTTTTTTTTCCTGGGCATAAAGATAATTTTTCATTTGACTGTGTTTACATCCATGTATGCATAAAGCACTTTGTGAGTATGACCTCAATTTTTAAAGTACATGTCCTGTTGCCAAATGTCCCTTAGGATGATGGCATTTTTACAGAAGAGATCTATGCTTTGCAACCATCCTCCAGTGAACCTGTATATTTTAATTTGTAATAATAGAATGCTCAAAACTCCAGTAAGCTTACGTGGGAAATTATTGATAAAATATTCACTGAGAATAAAGTTTATGCATCCAGTTAAAAACAAAATATTCTCTGTTCCTTTTGTAGCTATGCCAATGTAAGTATCTGATTCTTTTGTGACTGCTGGGAGAAAAAACAAGGCATAAATTATATATGCCCACTCAGTGTTTTATCATCAAGAAGGTAGCATTCTTTGTAATTCTATTGTCCATGAACAAGCAAAGATGGTGGAGTGCCATGCATGAAGTAACACTTGGAAAAGACTTAGGGTTGTTTCCAGAGGGAGGAATTATCTCATAGACAGAAAGGCATGAAACAAAACTTGGAAAACTAAACCATTTCTATCATACACTCTGTACTTAGACTGTAGAATTCATTGTTATTAACGACTGCACAGACTGTAGAGTTCATTGTTATTAACGACTGCACTTTGTGAAGAAATAAGTTAGAAAGAACTTTTTATGGAAAAATCTGAAAACTCCTTAGAAAGTCAGAACTATTAACAAATACATATTTTGGAACGATTTTTTAAAGAAAGACAATTTTTTGCAACTGTTAGGATTCCAGGAGAAATGATTATTTTCTGTTATGAGATGATTTATCTTTTTCTTAAGCATGGAAACTTTTGGTTTCCTATAAAGTAAAAACCATAAACTACAAACAACATTTTATTTTATCTTTTCTCTAAATTAATAATACTACATTTAAAGGAAATATAAGAAAATAGATTTAGTCCTACAGTAGACAGATTTAGGATATCAAGTTTCTTCTCATATCCAGCAGTTACAACAGACCTAGAAAACACTGAAAATATATATGTTTACTGGAATTATTGACAAATAATTAACTTAAAGTGACAAAAAATACTCTGAGAAAAGCTAGCAGAGTATCAAAGCTTTCTGTATTAAATTTTGCAGGTTTCTATTTTCAGAACTATTGGACACAGGTGAGTCCATTATGTTTTATAAGATGTATAATTAATGTTTCATGTGTTGTCAGTTTCCCAGCCAACAAAGGAAATATTTGTATCCAGTGTCAGCCAGAAACTTTTTGCAATGTTAAATAAAAGTACAAGCTTTTATTGCTGAATGAGTGAGAAACTGAAGATGAAAAGGCAACATAATTTTGTTTGCTAAAATAAATTGACTCTTTACTGTTTATTACCATGAGCCAGATAGCAGAAAAACTGTTTGTGTTTGCTACAAGTTCATAGAAATATTAAGGACTTAGCAAGTGCCCTCAAAAACCTAATTTAGTTCTCTTTTCCTTGCTAAAGTGAAATGTATTAATGTTGAAAGGCCATCAAGTTTTCCAAAATAATGAGCTCTGAAACTTCCAAAATCGTCTGACACTCATCTGATTTTTAAAGATGACTAACTAGGCCAATCTTTTTTTAGTAACATAGAGCTAGGGGTGAAACCTGGCCAAGCCAGAAGGAAAATGAAAGGAAAGCTTTGTGAGATATTTCCACTCCCACTGCACACCATCCACAAGATTGCTGTGCTATTTCCAAGTCTGCTGAGACAGCTATTCTCAGACACCCCTCATTCCCTCTTCTCTGCCTATCCAATAAGTTTCCTGGCCTCAGGTTGTCTATTTATGATTTCTTCCCAGAAACAGGACTTCACAGTCCAGCTGGTCTGAGCTTCATAATTAAGAATGTCTGTTCCCTTTTTCTGCCACCTTAAATGTACCTTTTCCCAAAACCTTGTTGTTCAGTTCTTCAGGAGTTGTTCAGTTCTTGAGCTTAGTGCAAGATGCAACCATCTGACTGAGCCTGCCAGTCCATTCGAAATGAATAAATATAGCCAGTTGAAATGCTTAACAGGCCTGCATGTTTGTGTTCCTTAGACAGTGTTCTAGAGATATTTGTAGCTGGAGAAAGGTAATTTTCAGATATTCAGAAACTTTCATAACTTTCCCCTCTCTCCTTTTTCTTTCTTTTTTTTTTTTTTTTAATCTATTTTCTTTAGCTTTTGACAGTAGTATCTAGCTCAGTAACCCTTGGTTGTTTTTTTCCCCAAAATGCTTTTGTATCATGGATATGAATTTAGAGAAGTGCTCTTCACATATTTGTTAGTACTTGCATTACATCCTACCAGAACTTGCTATGCAATGGCCACTGTCAATACCAGATCCTTTTTGTCTGTGCAGAAAGGCTTCTAGCATCCTTTGAGTTCTTCAAAGCCCAAGAAAAGAAGTTCTAGAGGTAATAAACAAAAGCAGTAAAGAGTTAAAGATTCACTATGAACATTGATAGATTAAGTGTCACAAAGTCCTTCAATACTTCAAGCTAGTGTGGTGTGATGCTTTTCTTTATATAGACAAATAGTTGTGGTAGTCCTTCTTTCAGATGATGTGTNCCAGGTCATTCCCTTCCCCCCTCCTTCCCGAACTATGGGAAAATAACAAAAAAAATATTCTAAGTTCCTTGGAAAATTCTAGAAGGTTTTAATGATGCTTGTTACTACATCTACTGCACATCAGTGAATCAAGATAAATCTCTAGAATACAACACTGAGATTTAGCTACTTTAGACCTATTGGAGTCAGAAGGAGTAAAGCATTTAAATCCTCACATACTTCTTTCAAAATGTAACTGGTTTTGCTAGAATAGTGGTATTTTGATTGTTTCAATGCCTTGAAAGGGAAAATTATATGAACAGCTAAATTACTCGAAGTACATTTTTGGTTTTAACTTGATGCATGCAAAGGGTATGTGGAAACAGAAATCTCTCTCAAACATTTTCAAACAAGTTAAAACCATAATATGCTGTTAAGAGAAAGGCAGTATGTAAATAAAGTCAGAGAGCCATACAAGTACATTGGTTTAAATTTTAGAAGATTTGTTTTGGTTTAAATTTTAGATAATCTGTTTGAGTTCAGGTGTAATGAATGTTCACTACAAAATTCTTAACTAATGAATCTCTTGAATCTGGACTCCTGTGAGGGTGTTACTCAGCCTCAAGGGTGTATGTAGTATGACTCCTTGCTGGAAAAGAGATTTGGCTACTTCTAATAGGCATGAAATTAGCAGTTTAACTTTCTACTGAAGTGGAAAAAAATGTCTTGTATAATCAGAGATAGCTGTGCATTGGGCTAGAAAGCTAACACCCAGAGGCCCACTGTCATAGAAACCAAACACTAATGTCTGGGACACTACCATTGGAGATGAAGATGGTCCAGGTTCCATAGAAGCATTCAATAAGATCATATTCATGGTTTTGTATTGGCCACTATTAAAACACAGATATATTAGTCACTCATATTCTAGATTTTGGGCAACTCTTCAGTCATGTTAAGGAAGTTATTCTAGATTTATTTTCTTACACCATAAGTCACATATAAAGTATTGCATACAACTTTCCTAAACAGAACTCTTTTCTAGTAGGAGGCATTCAATTCATTCTTGTCCACACGGAACACTAATCCAACACTTCCAGCATGCCTTATTAAATGCATTGTGATGTGGTTTAGAAATCTGTATAATGGTCCACAGTTTTAAAAGCGATAAAGACTGTCTCACTTTATTAAAACACAAATAACGTTGTGAAAGTGTCTTTTCCCTTTGTGCTGGTTTGAACTAATTGGAAGATTTGAATAAGAAATTAGGCTACAAGCTGAGAAATGAAAGCACATGATGTCAGTTCACTCTACAGTACATGAGCATGAACCCAATGTCACTTGAGAGTCTCTGGTCTCATCTCATCTGTGAGAAGATGAACAGTTTCCTGTTTTCTGAGCTTTTGAATCACCTATACCCAAGATACATTCAGAACAAACTGAGTTTGTAAATATTCATTATTGTAAATATTGTTTATATTAGATAGATAATTCTCAGTAAACTCTGAGTGAAGTAGACAGGGGTGGATTGCGCTGGTTTGAACTAATTGGAGGATTTGAATGAGAAATCAGGCTATAGGCTGAGAAACAAAAACGCATGATGTCACTTCACTCACAGCTTTACTGAGAAAGAAAAAAGTTGTTTTAAGAGTTGTAACCCAAATATAGATAAGTCAGATGGCTTTCAGACCTCTCTGGGCTGTGGCTGCTTCTTGCATTTCTCCTTTGTCCCTGCCTTTTGTAGCTGATTTTCAATAATTCCACTAACTTCTTTCCTACTGCTAACCCTCTGACCTATCTACCTTCGCCTATCTGCTGCATCAACAGATTGTGAGATAAGATTGGGGAAGGGGGGAAAGGTGGTAGTGGTGGTTAGAAACCTCTCGTAGGGATTTTGATCTCTGGAAGGGGTGTGGTGTTTCTGTATTACCTTTTCACTGTACATATCTGTAAAAACCTGTTGTACATTGCAAATATCTGCTTGTATATTGTGCATTGCTGTAAACATAAAGCTTCATTTATCAAGTTCCAGCCATCTGAGTCCTAGCCTGGGTTATATCAAAGGATGGGGGGAAGGTAACTGCTAAACCACCATACCTTATACGGTCATCCAAAGCATGATTTCCTGATATAAACATGGAGGATTGTTTAAGAATGAGTTTTAGACTCAGATTTGGAACACTTGTACATAAGTTTTTCTAGACCAGTGTTAACAGTGCATGACATGCACTTGATAGCCAAGTGTTACTTAAAGAGGGCTTTCATTTAAGTTGCCAATTTATTTTCAAGTCCTTCTACCAGTCCTGCCAGTCTCTCTTCTGAGGTGAATCAGCATCAATCAATGCAAAATGATTTTTAATTTTTAATTTAAAGAACCACTGATCCAGGAAAAGCAGAACAGTAAACACAAGTTATTAGGGAAGTGGATTTGAGTTTAAAAAATGACAATCACCACCTTAAAAAAGATCATCTAGACCATCCAACACCCCTGTGATGTATGCAGACATCTTTCTCCTGATCACAGAATCATAGAATGTTTTAGGTTGGAAGAGACTTCAAAGATATAGTCTAATTTCTCACTCAAAATCTCCAAGTAGCTCAAACCAACACAAATAGTCTGAAACTCTCCTGGTTCCTCCTGTGTTTGTTGATTTTTGTTCTCTCACCATGCACGTTTGTAAAGAGTCTGTCTCTGTCTTTCTGATACTCTTCATAGATGCTAAGAGGCAGCTGCTTGATCTGCCTAATGCCACTTATGCTCTGGCCTGAGCAAGCTTTCCTCCCTTAGTGTCTCCTCAGAGGGTGGGTTCTTCAACCCTCACAGTGGCTCTATGCCACTGTTTTGCACTGGGGGACACAAAGCTGGACACAGTCTAGGATCTAAGGAGTGATGAGTAGAAAGGGATAATCCCTTCCTTGTGCTGGCTCAACTCCTGCTAATGCAGCCTAAGTGGTTGATTTTTGTGATTTTCACAGAGTCACAAAATATCAGGGGTTGGAAGGGATCTTGGAAGATCCTCTAGTCCAACACCCCTGCCAGAGCACGCTCACCTATACTAGATCACACTGGGACAGGTCCAGGCAGGTTTGAGTATCTCCATAGAGGGAGATTCCACAACTCTACTGAGCAGCCTGTTCCAGCATTCCACCACCCTTACAGTGAAAAATAATTTCCTCATGTTTACATGGAACCTCCTATGCCTCAACTTCCACCCATTGCCCTTTGTCTTGTCATTAGGCATCACCAAGAAAAGCCTGGCTCCATTCTCTTGGTACTCACTCTTTACATATTTATAAACATTAGTGAAGTCACCCCTCAGTCTCCTCCTCTCCAAACTAGAGCCCCAGCTCCCTCAGTCTCTTCTCATAAGGAAGATATTCCACTCTCTCAATCATTTTCATATATCTGTGCTGAACTCTTTCAAGCAGTTCACTGTCCTTCTTGAACTAGGGTACCCAAAACTGGACACAATATTCTAGATGGAGCCTCACCTTGCAATGCTGAATTCCAAGAAGACCTTACCTTTCCTAGTTGCCTCCCTACATCCTCTGACAATGGTCTTATACTCCGTCCAAGTGGCCAAGGCTAAGGCTCTGCTGGCTCAGGCTCATCTCATTACCTACCAGGGCCACGAGGGTTTCTTCTGCAGAGCTGCTCACTGGCCAGCCATTCCCTAGCCTGTATAGTAGCAAGAGACACCAGTAGAGATTTGAATTAGCTTTTCTGGATTTCATAAGGTTCTTGGATCAGTCTTGCAACAGATCTATGTCTCCACCCTGCCCTCAAGCAGGAAGGTGAAGCAGATGAGGCCCTTTACAAACAAATAGGAGAAGCTTCATGCTCACAGACCCTGGTACTCATGGGGGACTTTAACCACCCTGACATCTGTTGGAAGGACAACACAGCACAGCACCAGTAATCTAAGAGGTTCCTGGAATGTACTGATGATAACTTCCTGTTTCAGGTGGTAGAGGAACACACAGGAAAAGGTTCTGTGCTGAACCTAGTCCTCACCAACAAGGAGCGGCTGGTGAGTGAAGTAAAGC
>VWZI01000461.1:28287-40129 GCA_013396835.1 Psilopogon haemacephalus | reverse complement strand
ATTCCATTCCATTCCATTCCATTCCATTCCATCCTATTCCATTCCATTCCATCCTATTCTATTCTATTATATTCCATTCTATTCCATTCCATTCCATAAAGGAAATCTAATTCAAGGACTTGTAGGTGGCTGAGCAGAGCCCACTTCTCCTAGCCACACAAGAAGCACTTTTCCAGGTTTCTGCCCAAACACTTTCAGTTACCTTTTTGTTCTCCCATTCTTTGATGGAGCTGCTGTGCCCACTGGGGAGCTGCAGGACCCCATCTGCACCAGCAGACAGCAGCGGAGGCTGAACTTTGCTTAGGATCTTGGAGCAGAGCCTGAGTGAGTCAGTAAGCTCAGACAAGTGCAGAGTGTGCAGGTGGCTTGTCAGTGCAGAAATCATCCTGAGCAACAGCTGAGGCAAGTGCTCTGTCTGGATTTCAATGTAAGTCTCCTGCACGAAGGGAATCAAAACTCGTTAACTGCAGCCCTAAATCCCACCCTGAAAGTCATCTTGCCTAGCAGTGGCAACTATCAATTGCTTAACTCCTGTTGTAAAATACAGGAGGAGGGGGAAGGAAGATGACTGTCTTAACACCCATGAAGAATACATGCTTTACTTCAAAGAAATAAATACCACAGCCAACTTTACAGCTGGGTAGGCAACAAGCAGAAAGCTTGGTAGCTTTTCCCAGAGTTTTACTTCTCCTCCATCACACCACAGACACAGTACAAAAGGTAGCAGCCAAAAGAATCTCTCCACCGCTATTGTTTTAATAACCTTAATATAAAAGTTTAAGGAGGCAAGACAGAAACGTAACTAAGAACTAAAGGAGGAAAAGAAAACAGGCTGATTGCCATACCTGACACAGCACTCTCATACTTCTAGTAGGCTTTGAAATGAGAAAGCAAAGAATTGAGGACAGACAGGTACAGAACAACAACAACAACAAAAAAAATCAGTTTCAGTCTTTGCTGTGTTAAGCAATGCAACAGAACGAGAAAACAGAGCTCCATCCTGCTGTCACAATGAAAACAGCCTTAAGAGAAAGCTGCACCCCTAAACAAGCATATCAGAGCTGTTGAACACTACATTTGAGACCCATCCTGCTGTGACACTGAGAAGAGCCTTAAGAGAAAGCTGCACCCCTAAAGGAGCATATCAGAGCTGCTAAAGACTATAGTTGAGACCCATCCTGCTGTGACAATTGAAAAAGCCTTAAGAGAAAGCTGCACCCCTAAAGGAGCATATCAGAGCTGCTAAAGACTATAGTTGAGACCCATCCTGCTGTGACAATTGAAAAAGCCTTAAGAGAAAGCTGCACCCCTAAAGGAGCATATCAGAGCTGCTAAAGACTGCATTTCAGACCCATCCTGCTGTGACAATTGAAACAGCCTTAAGAGAAAGCTGCACCTCTCAGCTAGCATATCAGAGCTGCTAAAGACTACAACTGCAGCTCATACAGCATCATTTTAGAGAAAGTCAGCCCAGGGCAGGTGAAAAAATTGCACCACAAAGCCCACTCGGGTTAGAGCCAGGCAGCCTAGCCAGAAATCACACACTGCAGCTGAAACCCCTTCTAAAGGCATCTACCAGCTCATGGCAAGATGTCTTCAGGACAGCTAAGAAAGCAGATGCAGGATTTCTGCCCACTGTAAATCCACAGAGCCCCAGAACTTGCAGTGAGTAACACAATTCTTACCAAAGAAACTATATCCAACAAAAAGTCCACTAACAAGCAGAAGTTAGTCAGGGGTAGCTCAGACTGCTCACCACCAGCAGCACCAGCTCCAGGCCCCGTCTGAAGTCTGGCATGTAATGTCCTCCTGCAAAAGTCAAACAGGCTGTCAGGACACCTTCCCCTCCCCCTTACAGAATCACAGAAACATCCAGGTTGGAAAAGCCCCTCAGGATCATCAACCTAGAACCCTACTCTTCAAGATCATACAGGATCAAAGGATTTCAGGGGTTGGAAGGGATCCAAAGAGCTCATCCAGTCCAACCCTCCTGCCAGAGCAGGACCAGACAATCTAACTCAGGGCATACAGCAACACATCATGGAATCATAGAACGGTTTAGGTTGGAAGGGAACTCAAACCTCAGCCAGTTCCAATCCCCCTGTGCCATAGGCAGGGACATCTCCCACTAGAACAGGTCGCTCAAGGCCTGGTCCTGAACACCTCCAGGGAGATTGTGGCGAACAGAAGCACAGAATGGGACTGAGGATCACACATACTGTGCTTCTGTGCTCCACAACCTCCCTGAGCAACCTGGAAACAACTTCTGCCTCACATCCAGTTTCAGTCTCCCCTCTGCCACTTTAAACCCATTCCTCCTCATCCTGATATTCCAAGACCTTGTCAATAGTCCCTCCCCAGCCCTCCTGTAGGCCCCTTTCACATACTGAAAGGCCACTCCAAGGTCTCCTGGCAGCCTTCTCCTCTGCAGGCTGCAGAGCCCCAACTCTCTGTGCCTGTGCTCAGAGCAGGGCTGCTGCAGCCCTCTCAGCATCCAGACAGGCCTTGAAAGGCTCCAGAGAAAGAGCCTTGAAAGGACACTTGAAAGGAGACTCCACAACCTCTCTGGGCAGCCTGTGCCACTGCTATGGGATGCACACAGGCAAGAAGTTGCCTCTTGTCTTGAGCTGCAACCTCCTATGCTGCAGCTTCCATCCATTGCTCCTTGGCCTATGGCAGGGAGCAGTGAGCAGAGCCTGTCCCCCCCCTCCTCACCCCCAGCCCTCACACACTTACAAACATTGATCCAATCCCCTCTCAGCCTTCTCTTCTGCACACTAAGCAGCCCCAGGTCCCTCAGCCTCTCCTCCCCAGCCACTGCTGCAGTCCCCTCAGCATCCTCACAGCCCTCTCAGACCACCAATTCCACCTGACTGACATTGGTCAAACGATCAGACAGGAAGGGATGGGGAAGGGAAACACCTACAGGCTAAATGTTCACACTAGATTGACTTCTCAGAAGCAAGAAAGCAAAGCTGATAAGCCAGAAGGCAGCTTAAAGTTGATCCCCAGGGAGCTGAGGCAGTGGGACCTACCTGCAGCACTCCTCAAACCAGCGAGCGATGTAATCCCACATGTAGTAAGGCTCAAAGGAGTTGAAGAGCAGGTTGGCAGTTTTAATCAGCTCTGCTGTTTTCTTGTTTTCCCTCAGTTTGCTGAATGGAAGGACAAAGAACATTCCCTGCTGTCACACCTCACTGCTGGGGTTATGCAGCTGCACATCCCTGCGAGTTTGCCCTTCGTGGTGCTTCATGCTGGCAAGTTGTCACCCCCTCAGCCCTTGCAGGGGTTACTGATCTGGGGCTTGGTGTATGGACACCTTCCTCCTGTCAGGGACTGCCCACACTTTCTTCTCTATCCTGTCTTCAGTTTTTATCTTCTAAGCACATTTTATAACAGATCTGGTTTCCTGTGATCATTCCTATCTCTACTTCCCCTCTTGAGCTCCCAATTTCTCTCTTCTCTCTACTTCTTAAGACACTTAAATATTTCCTTTCTTCTTTTTTTTTTTAAGCATACAGATCTAAAAATGTTCCCCAACCAGTCTATACCATTGGCATCCCAGTTGCATGGAGGAAGCCTTTCTGATCATGGATCTAGAATAATAAGTATACTAAATATTTTTTTTTTTAAGGAGTAATAAAGCCTTCAGATCTCTGCACTGAGTACAGAATTTGCAGTCAATGTCACAGATCCATAGAATGGGTTGGGTTGGGAGGGACCTTAAAGATTACCTAGTTCCAAACCACATCTCCCACTAGCCCTGGTTGCTCAAAGCCTCATCCCACCAACCTGGCCTTGAATACCTCCAGGGAGGAGGCATCCACAGCCTCCCTGGGCAACCACTCCACGGATCCTGTATCATAAAGCACAGCAGGTCACAGTCCCACACCTCACAATTAAGTCTGCAGCAACCAAGAGGTTCTGTTATGTGATACAAGTGACATTGCCCTCCTTATTCACCTGCTCAGCTGTGTGTGATCTTTGTTGAAAGAAGGTTCAGCCTGAAGCTCCAGCTCTGCTTTGCACTGTGTATATAATGTCTGGAACACTTCAATCAACACATCCTCAAGAATGGCAGGACCTAGGGAGAAATGGCACCAATCAGTCTTAGGCTCACTCACAGTCCATGTCTGAAAACTACCCAAATAGCACCAACACAACCCTCCTGTTCCATTCCATCAACTACCCCCACTTCAGAAGGGTTTTTACAGCCACCTTGGGAGGTACAAAGCACCTGCAGAGTCCTTTTCCCATTGAGTGTGTACACTGATGGCTGGATACAAACACAGGCAGCTGGAAAGCTCTGCAGGAACACTGGCATAGCTCATGCTCAAGCCAACACATCCCCTTGGAGGTATTAGAATAGAATAGAATAGAATAGAATAGAATAGAATAGAATAGAATAGAATAGAATAGAATAGAATAGAATAGAATAGAATAGAATAGAATAGAATAGAATAGAACAGAACAGAACAGAATAGGATAGGATAGAATGGAATGGAATGGAACGGAATGGAATAGGATAGAATAGAATAGCATAGAATAGAATGGAATGGAATGGAATAGAGTCAGGTTGGAAGAGAGCTCCAAGCTCACCCAGCCCATCCTATCCCCCAGCCCTAGCCCATGGCACTCAGTGCCCATCCAGGCTTTGCTTGAACACCTCCAGGGATGGGGACTCCACCACCTCCCCTGCAGCCCATCCCAATGCCAATCACTCTCTCTGCCAACAACTTCCTCCTCACATCCAGCCTGAGCCTGCCCTGCCACAGCTTCAGCCTCTGTCCCCTCCTTCTGGCCCTGGCTGCCTGGCAGCAGAGCCCAACCCCAGCTGGCCACAACCTCCCTGCAGGGAGCTGCAGAGAGCAATGAGCTCTGCCCTGAGGCTCCTCTTCTGCAGGCTGCACACCCCCAGCTCCCTCAGCCTCTCCTCTTGGGGCTGTGCTCCAGGCTCCTCCCCAGCCTTGCTGCCCTTCTCTCAGCACCTTCCAGCACCTCCACATCTCTCTTGCATTGAGGTGCCCAAAACTGAACACAGCACTCAAGGTGTGTGCTGAGCAGTGCCAAGTACAGGAGAAGGAGAACCTCCCAGCTCATTTTACTTTGTGCAGTCTCAACATAGACATCAGCTCTGACAATTCAAACTGCAGCAATCACAAGTTAGATGACAGATTCTGGGCAGGTATTTGGTTCTTTGTGGTCTGTCTCAACCACTTTCTTTCAAGTTGGACTCTTTAATAGCTGCATTTTTATGCTTTTATTACACTGCTCTTTAGGGCAGACTCCAGAAAATATTTAGAATGTTTTTTTTAGGTCAATTCCAAAATAAAGAAGCAAAACACCCAACAATGAACTGTTGTATGAAGGGCAGGTTGCTGTCCCAATCTACAGCTGAGATTTCAAATAGGGAAAGTCTCTGTTTGATTAAGGAAATGCTAGAATCAGTCAAGGCTGGAAGGGAGCACAAGGATCAGCCAGTCCCAACCCCTCTGCCATGCCCAGGGACACCCTACCCTAGAGCAGGCTGCCCACAGCCTCTGCCAGCCTGGCCAAAAACACCTCCAGGGATGAGGCTTCCACCACCTTCCTGGACAGCCTACTTCAGAGTCTCACTGCCCTCATACTGAAGAACTTCTTCCTAAGATCCAGTCTAACCCCTCCCAGGCTCTCACCACCCTCATGCTCAACAACTTCTTCCTCACATCCAGTCTCAATCTCCCCATTTCTACCTTGGTTCCATTCCCCCCACTCCTATCCCTACCTGACAGCCTCAAAAGTCCCTCTCCAGCTTTCCTCTAGGCTCCCTTAAGACACTGCAAGGCCACAAGAAGGTCACCTGGGAGCCTTCTCCTCTCCAGACTCAACATCCCCAACTCCCTCACTCACTTCTCACGGCTGAAGACATCAACCATGACTTCAGGTTTCCACTGAGAAGGTTTTACTTCTTCTTAACTTCTTCCTAACCTCCAGTCTGAATCTCCCCATTTCTACCTTGGTTCCATTCCCCCCACTGCTGTCCTTAACCTGACAACCTAAAAAGTCCCTCCCCAGCTTTTCTATTGCCCACTTGAGGCACTGAAAGGCCACAAGAAGGTCACCTGGGAGCCTTCTCGTCTCAACTCAACTCAACTCAACTCAACTCTCTCTCCAACTTCAATTTGCTATTTCCTGTGCAGAGAGTGGAAGAAACTGCATTTGGTAAAAGGCAGATCTAGAGACTACATTCAGTTACCAGCTTGGAACAGCCAAGAAATGCAGCCAGCCTGCCATGGCTATGAGCACAGCTTTTCCAAGCCTACCAGCAAGAGAGAAGAATTCTCAGAGCAAAACCTTGCAAAACAAGTTAAAGAGTGGAAGGAATAGGGAAAAAAAAAAAAAGAATTACCCAGCTCAGGCTTATCCAGCAAGCTGATGAGAATCCGGAAGGGCTTTAGGTCTTGCATTAATGTGCTCTCCTCTCCCTGCACATTCACCTGCAGAATTCCAACCATGGCCTGCAAAGAGCAAAAACCACATCAGAGACACAAACCCACCAGACAGGGGCTGGAAGAAGGATGTATCAGAACCTGCCTGCAAAAGCCTCAGCAAGGGCACATCAGAGAAACAAAACCACAAGAGAGGGGCTGGAAGGAAGATGCACTAGAACCTGCCTGCAAAAGCCTCAGCAAAAGCACATCAGAGAGACAAAACCACAAGAGAGGGGCTGGAAGAAGGATGTATCAGAACCTGCCTGCAAAAGCCTCAGCAAGGGCACATCAGAGAAACAAAACCACAAGAGAGGGGCTGGAAGGAAGATGCACTAGAACCTGCTTGCAAAAGCCTCAGCAAAAGCACATCAGAGAGACAAACCCACAAGAGAGGGGCTGGAAGGAGGATGCACTAGAACCTGCCTGCAAAAGCCTCAGCAAAAGCACATCAGAGAAACAAAACCACAAGAGAGGGGCTGGAAGGAGGATGCACTAAAACCTGCCTGCACAAGTCTCAGCAAGGGAACATCAGAGAAACAAAACCACAAGAGAGGGGCTGGAAGGAGGATGCACTAAAACCTGCCTGCACAAGTCTCAGCAAGGGAAAGCACTGCTTCACCTCACTGCAGGAGACAGCACTGCTTCACCTCACTGCAGGAGACAGCACTGCTTCACCTCACTGCAGGAGACAGCACTGCTTCACCTCACTGCAGGAGACAGCACTGCTTCACCTCACTGCAGGAGACAGCACTGCTTCACCTCACTGCAGGGGAACGCGCTCCTTCACCTCACTGCAGGGGAAAGCACTCCTTCACCTCACTGCAGCTCATTCTCTCCATGCTTAAGTGTTTTCTCCCATCTTTGCCCTACTACAAGATTTCTGTGGAAGAGAACTTGGTCGTTTGTACACCCTGGAAGCCAAAGCAAAGTGCTATGAACAGGATCCAACTCAGAATTTCACAGAATCACAGAATCAGTCAGGGTTGGAAGGGACCACAAGGATCAGCCAGTCCCAATCCCCCTGCCATGCCCACGGACACCCCACCCTAGAGCAGGCTGCCCACAGCCTCTGCCAGCCTGGCTGCAAACACCCCCAGGGATGGAGGATACCTTGAGCAACCTGTTCTAGTGGGAGGTGTCCCTGCCTATGGCACAGGAGGGTTGGAAGTGGATCATTTTTGAGGTCCCTTCCAACCTAAACCATTCTATGGGGCCTCAACCACCTCCCTGGGCAACCCATTCCTAAGAGAAGACATGAAAAGTGCTGAAGAAATTGTTTTACAAGGTAGAGCACATAGATATTCAGAGCTTAATACATCACTATTGAATGCACTGGGATGGAAAGGACTCCAAAGCTCATCCAGTCCTACCCCCTGGATGTTCTTCCTAACATCCAGTCTCAATCTCCCCATTTCCAGCTTTGCTCCATTCCCCCCACTCCTGTCACTCCCTGACAGCCTCAAGAGTCCCTCCCCAGCTTTTTGTAGCCCACTTCAGATACTGCAAGGCCCCAAGAAGGTCCCCTGGGAGCCTTCTCTTCTCCAGCCTGCACAGCCCCATCTCCCTCAGTCTCTCCCCCTGATGTCTTCAGCCATGTCTTCAGGTTTCCACCGAGAAGGTTTTACACAACAACCCCCAAAGAACAGAAATTGCAGGGTCACATCAAAAAGGCTAAGCCAACACAGGAGGAGGAAGCAGCTCTGCCCAGCATCCATGCCACAAGTGCACCCCACACAGCTACCTGGACTAACAGCTCCTTAGAGAAGGTGTTGAAATAGTAAGTGGCATGCTCCTCGGGGTTGCTGTGCCTTGTGCTCCGGGGTCCTACCAGGGCACCATTGTTATCAAAACCTTCAAGCAAAACAGAAGACAAAGTAAGCAGCTGCCTCTGCAAGGAACACTTTGCCAATTTTCAACACACTAGGACTGGGGACTTACCGAGGTGATGTCCAAGCAGTGTTGGCAAAAGAGAGATGAGTTTACAGAGTTTAATACAGGGAAACTAAGTGACACTGCACATCAAAGCACAAACTGAACTTATATGCACCGTGATTGATCAAACTGCTTTGTGTACAAAGGAAGCAAACATCCACCAGCACTGAA
The DNA here is from genome assembly GCA_013396835.1 of Psilopogon haemacephalus. NCBI lineage: Eukaryota > Metazoa > Chordata > Aves > Piciformes > Megalaimidae > Psilopogon > Psilopogon haemacephalus. The sequence goes on along the minus strand of VWZI01000461.1, from coordinate 31,556 downwards.
TGCACCACAGGGAGCATCCTCCAAAAACCCTTCCCCATAGGAATAGTTCAGTGTGACCACAGGAACACTGTAGGAAAGGGCAGGAAGCCTTAGCAGCTGGTAACAGATCCCATTCTGTGCTTCTGTGCTCCACAACCTCCCTGGGCAACCTGTGCCAGTCTCTCACCACCCTCACTCCAAACAACTTCCTCCTCACATCCACTTTCAATCTCTCCTCTCACACTTCAAACCCATTCCCTTCCTCCTCTCATCCCCAGCCCTTGTCAATAGTCCCTCCCCAGCCCTCCTGCAGCCCCCTGCAGATCCTGCAAGGCCACTCCAAGGTCTCCTGGCAGCCTTCTCCTCTGCAGGCTGCAGAGCCCCAACTCTCTGTGCTTGTGCTCAGAGCAGAGCTGCTGCAGCCCTCTCAGCTGCATCTTGGTGGCCTCCTCTGCACTGGCTCCACCACTTGCATGTGCTGCTTGTGCTGGGGGCTGCAGAGCTGCAGACAGTGCTGCAGCTGGGGTGTGAGGAGAGCAGAGCCAAGGGGCACAATCCCCTCCCTTGCCCTGCTGCCCACAGCTGCTCTTGCTGCAGCCCAGCACACAGTTGCTGTCTGGGCTGCACTCACACTGCAGCCTCATCTTCAGCTTTGCACCACCCCACACCCCCAGCTCCTGTTCCTCAGGGCTGCTCTCAGCCATTCCCCACCCAGCCTGGAGCTGTGCTTGGCATTGCACCCACCCAGGGGCAGGACCTTCCCCTTGGCCTTGTTGAATGCCCTGAGGCTGGCCTGGGCACAGCTCTGCAGCCTGTATGGTTCTTTTAAATGCCTCCAGGCACAATGACTCCACCATTTCCCTGGCTTCACAACCCTTTCCATGAAGAAACTGTTCCCTTAACTAGTTGCTTCCTTACTCACACAGGCTACCTGCCTCTGATGTCTGTAATACTGGCTGGGAAAGATGCAAGAGCTGCTGGGAAGGGTTCTGGATAGCCTGGAAGCAAGCATGTGTTTGCTGCTGAGCTGAGAAATCAACCAAAACAGGTAAGAGCACAGCATAAGCCAGCCTTCCACTTCAGCAGGGAAATCACTCTGTGTCCATCCAGCCTCCACTTGCTGTGACACTCTCAGGAATCCACATGTCAGAGACTCTGAGTTTGCTTGGGGCTATGGTTTAAGGAGTCTCTTGTAGAGCAGGGTTCTAGGTTGGATTTGGTGCTCCTGAGGGGCTTTGCCAGCCTGCCTGTGGCTGTGATTCTGTATCCCTCATCCTGGCTGTGTTTCAGGCTGGTTTGGATGTGGTGCTTGGGGCTGTGGTTTAAGGTTACTCTTGTAGAGCAGGTTTCTAGGTTGGGCTTGGTACTTCTGAGGGGCTTTGCCAACCTGCAGGTTGCTGTGATTCTCTGCAAGTGGCTTTGAAGAGTAACAGGCCACTTTCACAGAACCACAAACTCCATTTCCCTAAAATAATAAATGAATGAAGAGTGTTCTCTAAAATGCTGGAGTTCCAAGCTTTCCAAACAGCCCTTTAAACAGACTCCTCTAAAGAGCAACTGTTCTCTGCTACCCTCTTCTGATCACACACTGCCTTCACTTAAAAGATTAAATAGCTACTGCACTGATGTTCTGCCATCTGGTAGAAGTCAAAGTGTGCTTCCTGGTGTCACTTGTACCCCAGAGAGGTAATGAAGTGATGTTGTAGGTGCATGGAGAACTTCAGTGATTAAGGATTTGTTAATTCAGCCATGCAAATATCTCAGGAAAAAAATTGTGCACTGCTGGAGGCAGTGTGGTATCAGAAGATTGCTCTGAATAAACATCACAGAATCAGAGAATCACAGAACTATAGAACCACAGAATTACCTTTCCATGAAGATATAGAATCACAGAATTATAGAATCACAGAATTATAAAAGCACAGAATCACAGAATTATAGAATCACAGAATCATAGAATTATAAAAGCACAGAATCACAAAACCATAGAATTACAGAAGCACAGAATCACAGAACTATAGAATCACAGAATCATAGAATTATAGAATCACAGAATCCTAGAATCAGTCTGGGCTGGAAGGCACCACAAGCACCATTCAGTCCCAACCCCCTGCCATGCCCAGGGACACCCTACCCTAGAGCAGGCTGCCCACAGCCTCTGCCAGCCTGGCCAAAAACACCTCCAGGGATGAGGCTTCCACCACCTCCCTGTGCAACCCCTGTCAGGCTCTCACCACCCTCATGGTATCAACAGTATTCAGTACTCTTTTACTTTCATCCCTTCTGTGCTGTTGAGTTTCAACTTCCATTTACACTCTCCAATGCCTGTTCTCTATTTTTCCCTTTTTAGATTTTGAGGAGCACAAAATTTGCCTTTCAATGTCCATTTACACAGGCCTAGTGCAGAAGGCTCTGCCCCTGAACGTGGGGCCAGCATTGGTGCTACAGGAAAACAGAACAACCACTTCTAAAAGAGGAAGGAGCTGTAGCATGACCTCCTTCATCTTTTCTGTCCAGAGAGAGAGGAGTGTGTCTGAGGATTTCCTCCTCAGGATGCAAATGATTTCATTTTCCCAAGAATCTTTCTCCAGGGCACAGCAAAATGCTAAGGAACATCAAACCCTTCCCCCTCTTCTAGCAAGCAAAGGAATGCAAGATGAACCTACCCAGCAGCCAGGCATAAAGCCTGCGGTTGAGGGACATATCCCTGCGCAGGACGACGTGGAGAGCTGCTGACAGGATCCTGATCATGTCTGGCCGTGTTGCCTGCAGAGGTCAGAAACACAATGAGGGGGAGCCGGGAAAAGTTACACTCTTGCTCTGCTACCAGCGTGGGGAGCACTAACACACAGCTAATTGCATGGCCTGGTTGCCTCCAGTTCCAATCAGTGCAAGGAAGGAAGATCCTGCTCTCAGGGCATCCAAGAGTGATCATCACTGGGCACAGGCACCTTGCAGCAACGTGCCCTTTGGTAGCAGCAAAAAGAATAAACAAAGGGAAATGTAATGAAAACCAGTTAATTAATCCAGAGCCTTGGAAGCTAATTCAACTAAAATGCAAAAAAAAAAAAAAGGAGAAAAATTAAAAAAAAAAGAAGAATAAAGGAGAAAAGGAAAAATAATAAAGGAGGAAACAAAAAAAGGAGAAAAAGAAAAGAAGAAAAAGAAAAATAATAAAGGAGAAAAAGAAAAGAAGAATAAAGGAGAAAAAAAGAAGAATAAAGAACAGGAAAAAAAAGAGAAAAAGGAAAAAAGGAGAAAAGAAGAATAAAGGGGGAAAAGAAAAATAA
>VWZI01000461.1:15787-28205 GCA_013396835.1 Psilopogon haemacephalus | reverse complement strand
GGAAAAGAAAAATAAAGGAGAAAAAGGAAAAATGGAGAAAAAGAAGAAAAATAAAGAAGAAAAAGAAAAAATACAGGAGAAAAAGAATAAGAGGAAAAGGAGAAAAAGAAAAAATGGAGAAAAAGAAGAAAAATAAAGAAGAAAAAGAACAAGTAAAGGAGAAAAAGAAAAGGAATAAAGAAAAAAAAGAATAAAGAAGAAAAAGAAGAAAGAAAAAAGAAGAAAGGAGAAAAAGAAAAAGAATAAAGGAGAAAAAGAAAAAAGGAGAAAAAGAAAATAATAAAGAAGAAAAAGAATAAAGGAGAGAAAAAATAAAGGAGACAAAGAAAAAAGGAGAAAAAAAGATTAAAGGAGAAAGAAAAATAATAAAGGAGAAAAAGAATAAAGAAGGAAAAAAAGAATAAAGGAGACAAAGGAATAAAGGAGCCTTCTCCTCTGCAGTCTAAGCAGCCCCAGGGCTCTCAGCCTCTCCTCCTCAGGCAGTGCTCCAGACCCTGCAGCATCCTTGTAGCCCTGTGTTGGACTCTCTCCAGCAGGTCCCTGTCTCTCTGCAACTGGGGAGTCCAAGACAGGATGTAATACTCCAAGTGGGGCTCAAGCAGGGCAGAGTAGAGGGGCAGGAGAACCTCCCTGGATCTGCTGAATGCCCCCCAGGACCCTCTTGCCCTTCTTGGCCCCCAGGGCACATTGCTGTGCCATGCAGCACTTGTTGCCCAGCAGGACTCCCAGCTCCTTCTTCCCCAGGGCTGCTCTCCAGCAGATCATCTCCTCACCTCCTAATTAAAAGCTCCTGCACAGACTAAATGTTTGTATATGCAAACCCATATGATATGTTAACTTTGAAGCCAACTTTGAAGTTAAAAAGCAGAAGGCAGAGATCACAATGTGAGGAGCCAAACCTGTCAGAGAAACTGACAGATGACTCCTGCTCAAGCTTGGAGAAGAACCACTAACAAAGAGCAACTGAGCACTGCTGCTGGCTTCAGTGGAGTGCACTGAGGAGTTTGCCAACTCATCACTCACTTCAGGGACTTACCTGGCTCATGTGGAAAGGAAAACAGAAAAGGATAAGGTCCAACGTGCTCCTCTGCACTAACACACTGGTGTCTTGCACTGAGGTGCTTACTGCTTCCACCTGAAGTAATGGCAAAACACCCCCCCAAAAAAAAAACAACAGTTATTTACTGTACCACATGAAGAAGGCAAAAGAAGCAGAGTTTCTAAACAGTGATATGTACACCACTAAGTCATTTGAGAACATCCAGCCAGGAAACAGAAGAGGGAGAAGTTTTATCACAAGGAGGAAAGAGAATCAACAATTCCCTCCACTACAGAAATGTTAAGCTCTTGGGGTTTTTAATACTGTGACCAAATACCTTCGAGTTTTAAAAGACCAACTAACACTCACAGTAAATATTTTGGTAATGTTAAAAAAAAAATAGCTTTTATCATGCAGAAAAGCATCACCTTCCCTGCTGCTGGGAGAGATGAAGGCGCAATTTTGTCCCTTCAAAGACAGAGAAGACATCCCAATTCCCCAGATGTGCACTATTATGTAAAGTAACAGCAATGCCCTGCACTCTTCCAGCCAGACTTTACCATTAATTCAATGTCACTGCCAATTATGTAGAGCTGATCCTCCATGGACAGCTTCCTGTTCAGGTGGGAGAGGACATAGGTGATGCCAGGCAGGCGAACGGCTGGGCTGGTGAGGAGGCTGCCCCAGAGCGCGCTGTAGAAGGCAGACTGGTCCACAGCTGAGGCAACCTTCTCCAGCAGGGTGTTGGTCCTGTAGTGAAAGCAAGCCAGATCTATCAGGCCTTCTGTCACAGCCTTTGTTTTAATAAATGCAAGGATTGATTGCTACAGAAAGGTCAAAAACTGCTTTGGAGAGGTCAAGCAAAGTCCCAGTTACACACAGACCCTGCAGCCTGAACAGGGCAGTCCAACCAGCAGGCCACCCTGGTTGGCAAAATGCTTCTCCTTGTGCACTCCTTATGTTCAAAGAGCCAAGTAACTCCCACATTGGCCACTTTAAGCCAAGTGTTGCTAGAGACAGAAGTTTCTGAGCCAGCAGAAAGCCACAGAGTCACAGCCAAGCCCCTCAGGAGCACTAAATCCAACCTAGAACCCTGCTCTCAAATAATTCACCCTAAACCACAGCCCCAAGCACCACATCCAAACCACTCTGAAACACAGCCAGGCTGGGGGACTGCACCACCTCCCTGGGCAGCTCATTCCACTCCCTCACCACTCTCTCCAGGAAAATCTTATTCCTAATGACCACAGCTACTAATGAAAAGAATCAAGCAAATTGCTTTTGCCCTCTCATTCCTTGCACTGAGCAGAACTTTAAAATACGACAATTCTTGGAGCACAGGCAGCCCCTTCCCCTGTCCTCATTTCCCTCAGCTCAGGTGGCAGCACCTCTGCACCCTGCAGCAAGCTGAGTGCAGGGTGCCAGCTACACTGGGTGTATCCAGCTGTGCAGAAAAAGGCAAACATTAAACTGTTCTTCACATCCAAGCCACCAAAATTTCCAGCTTCTTAACCTGGAAATACCAGGAACATGCAAGCAACTGAACAATTCCAAGAACTCAAAGCCTCAGAGTGTAAGTTCATCCTTTAAACATGTTACGATTGTAGCCCAGCACCACAAACTCCACACTCAAGACAACACAGCTCAGAGTGTAAGTTCATCCTTTAAACATGTTAAGATTGCAGCCCAGCTCCACAAACTCCACACTCAAGATAATACAGCTGAGACTTAGACTTGCTGATGAAAAGAGCTACTAAGTCTCAGGCCAGAAATAAGCTAACAGCCCATCAAGAGAGCTGGATTATTGTTGTCTCTTACAGAGATGACTTAGTGACAAATTAGGTGTTGTAACAGGTAATTGGGTCACTCTCTTTTGTCCTATGACTTGTTACTCTGCAGAAGGGACTGGCACACAACACTAAGTGTGCTTACTGTCATAGAATCATAGAATCATAGAATATAAGAATGAAGCAGGTTGGAAAAGACCTCTGGGATCATGGACTCCAACCTAACACCTACCACCTAACACCTTCTCATTAACTAACCCATGGCATTCAGTGCCCATCCAGGCTGTGCTTAAACACCTCCAGGGAGGGGACTCCACCACCTCCCCTGCAGCCCATTCCAATGCCAATCACTCTCTCTGCCAACAACTTCCTCCTCACATCCAGCCTCAGCCTGCCCTGCCACAGCTTCAGCCTCTGTCCCCTCCTTCTGGCCCTGGCTGCCTGGCAGCAGAGCCCAACCCCAGCTGGCCACAACCTCCTTGCAGGGAGCTGCAGAGAGCAATGAGCTCTGCCCTCAGCCTCCTCTTCTGCAGGCTGCAAACCCCCAGCTCCCTCAGCCTCTCCTCTTGGGGCTGTGCTCCAGGCCCCTCCCCAGCCTTGAAGGGGCCTCAAAGATCATCTAGTTCCAGCCCCCCACCACAGGCAGGGACACCTCTCACTAGAGGTTCAAGGCCTCTGTCAATTCCCTTTAAATAACAGGAACAGTTCATTGATCATGATTCATATTAACAACCTTTGACCATACTACCCAGTTGCAATTAATGTGTCTGGATGAAAGTCAATTCCACCTATCCTGAGGGGGAAAAATAATGAATTAACAATCAAGATAGAGGTACTGAAAGAAAACTTGCAGGGAAAAGAGAGAAACAATCCCCAAGGTAAATCAAAGATGATCTCATCACCACATGCAGCCTTACCTTTCATAGTACTCTGAGCCCTCCTCCAAGCCAGGCAGGATGCCAGTCAGCAGTCCCTGCAGCCCTGGCTTCAGCGTTTTGCCCAGGGGCAGGTAATAGATCTCATAGAGACTCAGCAGGGTTGGCTTGACGGACATGGCAGCGTTGGCCAGCAGAGGGAACAGCCCAGAGCTGTGAGAAACAGACAGAAATGCCTTCAGCCACCAGCTCCTCCTGCCCTGCATCTCCCTTGCTCTCCCGAGCCTGTTACAGGCACCTCTGCTGCAGCTACAAGCATCAGGGGTTTGTCTGTGCTCCTGCACAGGCCTACACCCATACACACTGTGGCAGCCTTCCACACACCCCATGCCTATGGCAGATCCAAACTGGGAGTAGGCACAGCAAGAGCTGAAGGGCCAGAGATGAACATCTGAGCATAGAATCATAGATTAGAGTAGAATGGAATGAAAAGAATGGAATAGAGTAGAGTAGAATAGAATAGAATAGAAAAGGAAAATAAAATAATGGAATGGAATAGAATGGAATAGAATAGAATAGAATAGAATAGAATAGAATAGAATAGAATAGAATACAATACAATACAATACAATACAATACAATACAATATATTGGAATGGAGTAGAATAGAATAGAATAGAATAGAATAGAATAGAATAGAATAGAATAGAATAGAATAGAATAGAATAGANCCTCCAGGGATGGGGACTCCACCACCTCCCCTGCAGCCCATCCCAATGCCAATCACTCTCTCTGCCAACAACTTCCTCCTCACATCCAGCCTCAGCCTGCCCTGCCACAGCTTCAGCCTCTGTCCCCTCCTTCTGGCCCTGGCTGCCTGGCAGCAGAGCCCAACCCCAGCTGGCCACAACCTCCCTGCAGGGAGCTGCAGAGAGCAATGAGCTCTGCCCTCAGCCTCCTCTTCTGCAGGCTGCACACCCCCAGCTCCCTCGGCCTCTCCTCTTGGGGCTGTGCTCCAGGCCCCTCCCCAGCCTTGCTGCCCTTTCTCTCAGCACCTTCCAGCACCTCCACATCTCTCTGCAATGGAGGCAACCAGAGCTGGACACAGCACTCAAGGTGTGTGCTGAGCAGAGCCAATTTCAGGGCCAGAATAACCTGTGAGAATGGCTTAGTTTGGAAGTGACCTCAAAGCTCATCCAGTTCCAGCCCCCCTGTGCCAGTGGGGACTTGCGAGTTCCCTTCCAATCTAATCCATTCTACGGTTCTATGATTCTATTCCTGTAACCAGAAGGTACAAAAACATTAGGAAAAAACTCTTTTTGCCTTTATCCAGAAGAATTCCTGTTTTGCCATTGTCAATAGTTTCCTCTTTTCTGCAGAAAATGTGGTTTTGTTCAATAACAGGGATGCTGAAGGGACTGCAGCACTGCCTGAGGAGGAGAGGCTGAGAGCCCTGGGGCTGATTAGTCTGCAGAGGAGAAGGCTGAGAGGGGATCTGAGCAATGTCTGTCAAGAGCTGAGGGTTGGGGTCAGGAAGGAAGGGACAGGGACAGGCTCTGCTCACTGTGCCCTGGCACAGCACAAGGGGCAAGGGATGGAAACTGCAGCACAGGGAGTTCCACCTCAACATGAGGAAGAATTTCTTGAATGTAAGGGTCCCAGAGCAGTGGCACAGGCTGCCCAGAGAGGTTGTGGAGTCTCCTTGTCTGGAGCCTTTGCAGACCTCTCTGGATGTGTTGGTGTGTGACCTGCGCTGGATTCTCTGCTCCTGCTGTAGCAGGGGACTTGAACTGGAAGATCTTCAGAGGTCCTTTCCAAGCTGTCCCATGCTGTGAAGCTGTGAAGCAGCACAGTAGCACACAGCCTTTCTTTGTAAGGCTGCTACTCATCCTTCAACATTTGCTGTTGGGACACTGTCACTCTGCTGTCATGAAAGGCATCTCTGATCATGCCTTCACGTGAGCAGAGCCTGCTCCCAGCCACAACTAACAATGGCTTTTAGTCACACTACACAAGGTGGCATTTTACACTGCCCTACAACTTATTGTTGACAAGATACTGCAGCTACTGAACCACTGCATGAGAGCAAAATAGAGCTATGAGATCAGAAAATCTTGTGGAGGCACAGATTCGAGGTGCTGCCCTCCTCCCACAAGCTCTCCCTCTCCCCTGCTCTAGGGTAGGGTGTCCCTGGACATGGCAGGGGGATTGGAACTGGCTGATCCTTGTGCTCCCTTCCAACCCTGACTGATTCTAGGATTCTATGATGCTATGGAAGGTAACTATCCATAAAGATCTTGACAATGCAAGAGAGAAGAGCTGATGTCAATGACAAACAAATCATTTCCATGCATTAAAACACAACTTTGATAGCTAAAGAGAATTGTGTTTTCTGAAACAGAGGAAATGTTGATCTCCAGAGCCAGCTAAAGCAGTGTGCCTGTGTCTATAAACACAGACACACATCCCTCTATGCACTAGGGAGCAAACAGCTCCATGTCTTGCTCACTGGGGTGCTTTGGCCCTGACTGAGGGACAAATGCCCACCAAACCTGCTCTGTCAATATGCTTCTTAGATGAACAGGGGAGAGGGGAAAACAACGAAAGCTAGTAATGAGATAGGAGCAATTTCATCATAGAATCATTGAGCCACGGATTCAGTGAAGTGAGGGTTGGAAGGGAGCACAAGGAGCAGCCAGTCCCAACCCCCCTGCCATGCCCAGGGACACCCTACCCTAGAGCAGGCTGCCCACAGCCTCTGCCAGCCTGGCCAAAAACACCTCCAGGGATCTGGCCCCAAACACCTCCCTGCAGGCCCAATCCATTCCAGCCTCTCACCACTCTCATGCTCAGCAACTTCCTCCTCACCTCCAGCCTCCATCTCCCCACCTACAGCTTTGCTCCATTTCCTCCAGTCCTGGCACTCCCTGACATCCTCAGAAGTCCCTCCCCAGCTTTTCTGTAGCCCCCTTCAGATGCTGGAAGGCCACCAGAAGGTCCCCTGGGAGCCTCCTCTTCTGCAGCCTGCACAGCCCCAACTCTTTCAGGCTGTGCTCACAGCAGAGCTGCTGCAGCCCTCTCAGCATCCTCGGGGCCCTTCTCTGCACCCCTCCAGCATCTCCACATCCCTCTTGTCCCAGGGGCTCCAGCACTGGATGCACTACTCCAGGTGGGCTCTCAGCAGAGCACAGCAGAGGGGCAGAATCCCCTCCCTGGCCCTGATGCCCACACTGCTCCTGCTGCAGCCCAGCCTCTGAGCATCTTGGTGGACTTCCTCTGGACCTGCTTCATCAGATCCACATCTCTCCTGTGTTGGGAGGCCCCAGAACTGGACAGCAGCTGAGGCCACACCAGAGCAGAGGAGCAGTAGGAGGAAGAAAACGAAACTGGGCAGTCCTTGCTGGGCACCAAAGCAGCAGCACTAATCTAACTGGCAGAAACCAAACCCCACCTGGACTGTGCTTGAATTATTCACTGCCTCGTTGTTCGAGCTGTACCATACCTGTAGAGGAAAAGGTCTTTGGCTAAACGTTTGGGCCCAATGATCTTGAAAATGATCTCGTAGGTCTCAAGCGCCTTGCGATGGACTCCTCCCGGCAGCGCTGGGTGCAGGCATTGCGCCAGGCGCTTGCCTATGGTCAGCTTCTTGGGCACCACCTGGTACTTGGCGTTGTTCTGGAGCACCTGGCACAGCAACATGGGCAGAGAGACACCACAGAAGGAGTTAAACAGCCAAGTCAAGGCTTATAAACGAGTTCCTGAGCCTGGTCAGGGAAAAAACACCGCTCCCAGGGGGTACTGCAGACCTGCTTCTGTCTCAGGCCTTTTGCTCCCACACTTGAGTGCTGCCTGCAGCAGGTTCTCCTCTGCTCCTCTGCTCTGCTCAGAGCTCATCTTGAGCACTGCCTTCAGTTTGGGGCTCACTCCCCAGTTGCAGAGGGACAGAAAGCTGCTGGAGAGGGTCCAGGGGAGGGCTGTGAGGATGCTGAGGGGACTGCAGCAGTGGCTGGGGAGGAGAGGCTGAGGGACCTGGGGCTGCTTAGTGTGCAGAAGAGAAGGCTGAGAGGGGATTGGATCAATGTTTGTAAGTGTGTGAGGGCTGGGGGTGAGGAGGGGGGGGACAGGCTCTGCTCACTGCTCCCTGCCATAGGCCAAGGAGCAATGGATGGAAGCTGCAGCACAGGAGGTTGCAGCTCCACACCAGAGGCAACTTCTTGCCTGGGTGGGTCCCAGAGCAGTGGCGCAGGCTGCCCAGAGAGGTTGTGGAGTCTCCTTGTGTGGAGCCTTTGCAGCCTCTGTCTGGATGTGTTGCTGTGTGCCCTGAGCTAGCTTGGATGCTCCTGCTCTGGCAGGGGGTTTGACTGGATGAGCTCTTTGCCTCCCTTCCCACCCCTGCCATCCTGTGAGCCTGTGACTTGCTAGAGGTGGAAATGCATTTACAACTTCACCTCCACGCTTGCAGCTTGTCCATAGCACTTTACACCCTTCTGAGGGCAAAAAAATTGCTCTCTCTGTTAGCTTCAATTCATTGCCAGCAGCTCAAAGAGGATTATCAAACTGAGGGAGGTGAGTTTGGGAGAACTCCAAGGAGCTGTTACAGAGAGAGAGAGACACAACATCCACTGCCTGCCACTGTAGCATCACTTCAGCCCTGGAACACAGACTTGTTTTTACAGTTTTAGATTGTCTCGTTGCCCCTGTCACAGCCTTTATTTGGTATACAGTGTGCTACAGGGACTGTTACAATCAAATGGAAGGAACTGGAGTTCAGAAGAAGAAATGACTGCCACTGGCATCCCAACTCTTATTGTCAAGCCTCATTTCCCACAAAGTTTAGAGGGTAGAAAGTGAATGCTTCAGGTCTGTAATTTTCTATGCTAAGTTTTGCAAAGCTCCACACTGGCAAAATGTTTGTGTGGTAAAGGGGATCCTGTGAGCCTGGCTGCAGATCCCTAGAAACATACAGGGTTGACCAGAAGAAGATTTTTAACAGGTCTCAGAGTCTCTGTAAACTGCTATTAAAGATCACAGTGATATTAGACATTCAGTTTCTTAACTGTTAAATCAGAATGACATCATAGAATCATTGAACAGGTTAGGCTGGAAAGGAGCTCAAAGCTCAGCCAGTTCCAACCCCCCTGTGCCATAGGCAGGGACACCTCCCAGTGGAACAGGTCACTCAAGGACTCATCCAGCCTGGTCTTGAACACCTCCAGGGAGGTTGTGGAGCACAGAGTGAGATCAGAAATCACATTTGGTGCTTCTGTGCTCCACAACCTCCCTGGGCAACCCCTGCCAGTGTCTCACCACCCTCACCCCAAACAACTTCCTCCTCACATCCAGTTTCGATTTCTCCTCTAACACTTCAAACCCATTCCTCCCACTCCTCCTCCCCCTCTCATAGCTCGCCATTGTCAACAGTCCCTCCTGAAGCCCCCTGCAGATCCTGCAAGGCCACTCCAAGGTCTCCTGGCAGCCTTCTCCTCTGCAGGCTGCAGAGCCCCAACTCTCTGTGCCTGTGCTCAGAGCAGAGCTGCTGCAGCCCTCTCAGCTGCATCTTGGTGGCCTCCTCTGCACTGGCTCCACCACTTGCATGTGCTGCTTGTGCTGGGGGCTGCAGAGCTGCAGACAGTGCTGCAGGTGGGGTGTGAGGAGAGCAGAGCCAAGGGGCACAATCCCCTCCCTTGCCCTGCTGCCCACAGCTGCTCTTGCTGCAGCCCAGCACACAGTTGCTGTCTGGGCTGCACTCACACTGCAGCCTCATCTTCAGCTTTGCACCACCCCACACCCCCAGGTCCTGTTCCTCAGGGCTGCTCTCAGCCATTCCCCACCCAGCCTGGAGCTGTGCTTGGCATTGCACCCACCCATGTGGTGCTTGTGCTGGGGGTGCAGAGCTGCACACAGTGCTCTCCTATTCAGTGAATGAGTCAATAAAAGCATTGCTGATATTTATACTGGCTACAATTTTTCACAGTGCTTCAGCAACAGCAAATGCCATTGGAAGTAAGAGCTAGCAATAAAAAAAAAACCACATTGCATTTGTTCCCACTAGAAATGTAAATAACCTTCTCTGAGAAAGGTTCAGCTGCAGGGCTGAGAAAGGCATTTGACCTGTTTGCTCCTCGCACACACCCAGCACTTGGCTCAGGCTGCTACAAACTGTTTGCTTTAAGATCAGCCTGCCAGAGGCTCGCAGTGCTGTGCTGCCACACCACCCCCATCTGGCCCTGCCCGAAGCTCTGCCAGGAGCAGCTGCCAGCCATACCTTGTTCAGCTTGCCCAGGGCTGAGATCAGATCTGCCCATTCACTGGAATATTCGAAGTTCTTCAGCGCTTTGTCAACAGCTGCTACATAGTTCCTGTACTTGGAATCAGTCAGCAGCTCCAGCTCCTCCGTGTTCATCCTCCCACCGTGTCCCCGCTAGAGACTGGCTGGCAGCTCATGTACAGGCATTACCTGTCCAAAACAAGAACAACAAAAAAAAAAACCAAAACAACAAAACAAAGCTTCTTGAGACCATTGCTGCCAAAAGCAGGTTGTTGAAGAGCTCTTGGATAAGGAGCTCTAACGTTTTCCTCAAAATGCACTGCAAAAAAAGGACAATCTCAAACCGGCTTACAGCAAGGCTGAAACAAAACCCAACACTGCACACACGTGTCCAGAAGAGCAATTTCTAATCAGGGAGAAGGCTCCCAGGTGACCTCATTGTGGCCTTGCAGTGTCTGAAGTGGGCTACAAGAAAGCTGGGGAGGGACTTTTCAGGCTGTCGGGGAGTGATAGGACTGGGGGGAATGGAACAAAGCTGGAGGAGGGGAAACTGACATTGGGCAATAGGAAGAAGTTGTTCAGCATGAGGGTGATAAGAGCCTGGCAGAGTTGGAAGGGACAACAAGGATCAGCCAGTCCCAACGCCCCTGCCATGCCCAGGGACACCCTACCCTAGAGCAGGCTGCCCACAGCCTCTGCCAGCCTGGCCAAAAACACCTCCAGGGATCTGGCCCCAAACACCTCCCTGCAGGGGCAACCCATTCCAGCCTCTCACCACTCTCATGCTCAACAACTTCCTCCTCACCTCCAGCCTCAATCTCCCCACCTCCAGCTTTGCTCCATTCCCCCCAGTCCTGGCACTCCCTGACAGCCTCAAAAGTCCCTCCCCAGCTTTTTTGTAGCCCCCTTCAGATCCTGGAAGGCCACCAGAAGGTCCCCTGGGAGCCTCCTCTTCTGCAGCCTGCACAGCCCCAACTCTTTCAGGCTGTGCTCACAGCAGAGCTGCTGCAGCCCTCTCAGCATCCTCGGGGCCCTTCTCTGCACCCCTCCAGCATCTCCACATCCCTCTTGTCCCAGGGGCTCCAGCACTGGATGCACTACTCCAGGTGGGCTCTCAGCAGAGCACAGCAGAGGGGCACAATCCCCTCCCTGGCCCTGCTGCCCACACTGCTCCTGCTGCAGCCCAGCCTCTGCTTGCCTTTCTGCCCTGCAAGTGCACACTGCTGCCTCAGCTTCAGCTTCTCCTCCACCAGCAGCACTCCCAAGTCCCTCTCCTCAGGGCTGCTCTCCAGCCACTCCCTGCCCAGCCTGCATTGCTGCTTGCCATTGCCTCCACCCAGCTGCAGTTCCTCTTACAAGACTTCATATTCTAACCCAGCTACTATGCAGCTCTGCTTTGTTTTGCTATTGCTATTAGCCAGGCACAGCAGAGGTTTGTTGGGTATTGCTCTGTAACCAGAGGCTTACACAATTTGCTCCACATATTCTCAGCACATGGGAGTCTAAGCCAAGTAATTAAGATACTCTACTTCCAGACACACCACTTCAACTTTTATAGGCCAGAGCAGATCACACAGGAACACATCCAAGGCAGCTCTTGAACAGCTCCACACAGGGAGACTCCACAACCCCCCTGGGCAGCCTCTGCCAGGCTTCATGGAATCATAAATTCACAGAATCACAGAGTGTGAGGGGCTGGAAGGGACCTCCAAAGCTCATCCAGTCCAACCCCCCTGCCAGAGCAGCATCACCCAGAGCAGATCACACAGGAACACATCCAGGGGGGTTGAATATAGAACCACAGAGTCACAGAATGTGAGGGGCTGGGAGGGACCTCCAAAGCTCATCCAGTCCAACCCCCCTGCCACAGCAGCATCACCCAGAGCAGAGCACACAGGAACACATCCAGGCAGCTCTTGAACAGCTCCAGAGAGGGAGACTCCACAACCCCCCTGGGCAGCCTCTGCCAGGCTTCTGTCACCCTCACAAGGAAAAAGATCCTCCTCAATTTCCCGGGGACATCCTCTGGCTCAGCTCCCACACGTTTCCCCTTGTTCTGGCACTGGGCATCACCCAGCAGAGCCTTTATTTTAAAAAACCCAAACATTCTGGGTGCCAAGTTGCTACCTGTCAAGATACAGGGGTGGGAGGGGGAACTCCCAGACTGCCACATCCTGGTGTAAAGAACTCAGATCTCACTTGTTAAAGAAAAAAAAATTTTAAAAAGGCATTTCTTATGGTTTCCCTTTATAATAAGTATCTTTTTTTGGATTAAGTCCAGAAAGAAGATGATGCTTGCTTTGAAAAAAAAAAAAAAAGCTGTAAACGCCAACAGATTTCTCCAACAAGAGAAAAGGAACCTGCAAAAGGAAAAGGAAACATTAACAAAAAAAAAAAAGAAAGGATTTTGATACAAAGCCCGAAAAATTCTCCTTTTTTTTTTTTTTTT
>VWZI01000460.1:470588-503601 GCA_013396835.1 Psilopogon haemacephalus | reverse complement strand
CGAGGTCTCGGTGCCCAAAGCCCAGGCCGAAGTCCAGGAGGGCGAGGTTGTCCTGCAGGCACCTGCTTTTGAATTTGTTCCAGATTCTTTCTCTGAAAAAGAGTGTGATATAGCTAAAGGTAAAACATCTTTTTTCAGAATGCCTAAGGTTTCTCTTTCTAAAATTTCTAAACCAGATTTACCACCTAAGTCCATTTTTGATTATTCAGTGTCTGAAGATCATTGTTATTCTGTAACAGAGGAAACTCCAGCAGTTTTTTCAGGCAATGTTCTCCCTGATTCTAAAGGAGATAGTATCTCTAAAACTATTAAATTCAGAATTCCGAGCTTGGGTTTCTCTAAAGGTGACATTGGTTCCTCTAAAATTATTGAGGATTCCTCGTTACCTGGAGTGGATATTACTCTTACTAAGTACCAATTTAATCTTGAAGAATCTGAATCAAAAGTATTGTCTCTTGCTGATGAGAATCTGTCTATGACAGATGCTGATATTGTAAGGGATAATGATTCTTTGGATCAAGGATCTCTGAATATGGGAGGGAAAACTTCCATTTCTGAAATATGTGTCAGTGACTCAGAGCTTACAGTTAAAATTCCTAAATTGCGAAAACCAAAATTTGGCATTTCCTGGCCTAAGGGAAAGCAATCAGAAAGTGATGTTGTTTCCAAAGTGGAAGTTGACATTTCCAATGGAAAGATGACATCTGATATGACTGATAAACCAATTCAAATCTCTGATGCCAAATTTGATGTAAAGAGTCTGAAGCCTTCACTTGAAGTTGTTTCAGATGTACCAAAGTTGGATGTTAGTCTCCCATCAATGGAAGTTGTAATGCCAAATTTAGAAGTGGGAAGCCATGACCCAGATTTGGAGTGCAAGACGAAACAGGAAGCAATTTCAGGAAAGAAACACACTGAGGAGAAAGAAAACAAATTTAAAACATCAAAATTCAAATTACCTTCATTTAGTTGGTCACCAAAGAAAGAAGCTATTGCTCTGTCTGAAGCTGAGGTACATATTGAAGAACTTACTTTCTCTACTGCATACACAGAATCAGAATTAACAGGTGCTGAAAAAACATTAACTGAAATTCCTGTGGGTGATGTAGAAATAAAAAATGAAGATCCTGAAGGGAAAGCAAAAACATCTAAATTCCAAAGGCCAAAGTTTGGAATTACACAGTTTAAAGGGAAAGGGTCAGAAAAGGAGATCAGCCAATCCAAATCTGAAGTCAAGCTTCCCCAGCTAAAAGCAATGGTAGATATAGCTGACATTGCTGTTGAGGCACCAAATTTGGAGGTGGAATGTTGTTCCAGAACAGAAACTGACAGCTCTGAAGTCAAAATGACCAAAGCTGATGAAAATGCACCAGAGCCTGATGCACACCTCCCATCAGCTGACATTTCTATTTTGCCAACAGATAGTGATGTTCAGGATTCAGATTCAGCACTAAAAATCAAAGGGGAAGTAAAGCAAGATGGAGATGGAGAAGAGAAAGAAGGGCATTTCAAAATGCCAAAATTCAAACTTCCATCCTTCAGTTGGTCACCAAAGAAGGAAGCGAGTGTTAAACCAGATTCTGGAGCAACTTTAGAAGATAAACCTGCTATAATGTCGAGCAGATCGGATACAGAAATGAAAGGAGTTGCAACTGATGGTCAAGGTACTGGGCCAGCCCTTGATCTGGAAAAGTCTGCAGGAAAAGTTGAACAAAAAAGTCCAATAAAAAAACCTCAGTTTGTCATGCCTAAAATTTCTCTCTCTAAGATTAAGGTTCCCAAACCTCAGAGTCATTCACCAAAATTTGAAGCTGGTGCTCCTAAAACAGAGAGTGGTGATTCAATACAGATACCTGATATAGAAAGAAGTCATTCTGTCAGGACAGAGGAAGGGGCACAAATAAGCATAAAACTGTCTGATGTTAAGATCCCCAAAACAGAAACTGTAGCCTCTCAAAGTGAAATGGGAGTCAGCTCAACACAGACTGATGCTGCTCTGCCTCCCTCAGAGGCAAGTTTTCAACAGGTTGTTGTCCTAAAATCAAGTTCTACCAATGAAGATACCATTCAGAAAACAGGTATGAAGTTCCCCAAAGGAGAAACTTTGGGTGAACTGAGAAGCCCTGAAATGGTGACAGAAAGATCATCAGTGGTGGATGGAAGAAAGAATAAGTTGGAAGGTCCTGAAGGGAAGATTAAAATGCCCAAATTCCAGAAGCCAAAGTTTGGAATCTCCCTAACAAAAGCGAAGGGCCCAGAGACAGAGATCAGATCTCCAAAACTGGAAGGTGAGCTACCCCAGCTGAAAATGACAAATGAAACTGCTGATATTGCTGTGGGACTTCCAACATCAGAACTCACATCTGATGTGTCAGATTCTGGAGTAGATTCTTGCAAAATAAAAGCACCCCAATTTCTGACAGCTGACATTGAAGCTTCAGAGGTAGACATAAGCTCTCAATCAGTGCCTAAACCAGTGACAGAGGGAGTTATTGAGAACCTTGAGGAAAAGGAAATTGAATTAAAAGAAGAACATGAAATAAAAGCTGAAATTCAGACTGAAGAACATCAGGGGTGGTTTAAAATGCCAAAATTCAGAATACCTGCATTTGGCAGGACACCCTCAAAGGAAAAAAAAGGTGATGCTGATATTGAAAGAAGTACAGTAAAAGCTCAGGTAGGCATTCCTTCTGCCAAAGTACAAACTGAAACAAGTATTCCTGAAACCACCTTACCACATGAAGTTGCTGCAATTACTACTGAAAAAGAAGAGATTCCAACATCAGGAGTTTCTGTGAAGAGTTCTGATGTTAGCTCATTGGTGATGAAAGGAGATACTTCAGTATCCACAGAAAGAACAAATACAGTGAATGTTCCAAAAACTGAAACTTACGCAGACATAGTTAAGCATGGTTCTGAAGGACAAAAACTGCATACTTCAGAATTCACAGTGCCTTCATCAGAATCATCTAAATCATACCTAAGTGCCTCAGAAATTCACAAAGACAACAGTTTAACAAATACGCTGACTCTTCAAGAGCATAAAGTCAAATCACAGTATATTAAGGTCTCAAAGGTAGAACATTCCACTAAGTCAGAGACTTCAGGCGTAGGATGTAACCTATCATCAGGTGAAATGATTCCGGATGCAACAGAGGAGAAAATAGATGCTAGTCTTCCAAAAGGAAGGCTGGATATTCAAAGTCAAGAGGTGGTAATAAGAAAAGGAAAGATGAAGGGTGAGATGAAAATTATAGCAGAAGACAGTGAAGGAAGCCAATTGAAAAGGCCTATGAGTGAATGGTCTTCAATGAAAGGATCAGAAGATGGTGTTTTTGTCACAGCTAAGATGGAAGATGTAAAGGTAGAAGTTTCAGGAGTGAAGATGGCCGCTGAAATTGGTAGAGTAGATCCTGAAATGAAATTTCAAGTGAAAAGTGTTGAAAGGGACGTGTCTGCAAGGGTGGAAGTGCAAGTTGAAGATAAAGCAGAAACAAGTAAAATTAAAACATACAGGTTTAAGATTCCGAAGTTTGGGGTGTTACATTCAGAAGTGAAGGGTTTAGAAGCTGATACAAATATGGCAAATTCAGAAGCTGATTCAGTATCTAAGATTGAAATAGGCACAGCAGAAACACAGTTTGAAAAGTCAGAAGGATCCACAAGCCTCAGAAGTCCAGCTCTAAATCACACAGAAACACCTCCCAGAACAACAGTGGAAACACTGGACAAATCACAAGATGGCCCAGAAGTAAATATAAAAATTCCCAAACTAAAAATACCAAAATTCACTTTCAAAGCTCTCCCAACTGAAGTTGATGTTTCACTATCAAAAGTAGTAACAGATCTGAAGGGATCTAGTGCTGACAGTGAAGTAGTAAAACTGCAAGCAAACTCTGCTATCCCTGAAGAAACACCAGAGGTTCCAGAGGGTGGTATTCAGAAAGCAAAAAGCAAAATTCTAACATTGACTGAACCTGACATCAAAACAGCACAGGTGACTACTACCATAGAATCTTCCCTTTCAAATGCAAAGCAAGACATTCATTGGTCCTATGTAGAGGGCCAAGAAATGGGGGAGAAAGTAGAACCTGAACATGTTGCTATTGAGAGGTGTGAAATTTATACTACTGGAATACTGAAAGAATCAGAGGTTCTCTCATCAGAAGTGAAAACTGCTACTTTGGGATTCTCATTGATCAAGGCAAAGTTGCCTGAGTCACATAGCAACTTAGAAGTGCTAGTCCAGCAGTCATCTCCAACAGAAGAAGTATCAATAAGCAAGCCTACATGTGCTGATGAAAGCTTCAGAGTAGCAGCACAGGCTGGCAGTGCTGAGCCTAAGCTGTCTGACAAATCACACATTGATACTAAAGAATTTAGTGGAGAAGTAAGTTTGCCAAAGTTAAAAGAATTTGCTGCTGAAGTAAAGACTTCCAGTAAAGTTGAAGAGAATCTTCCTAAGTCACCAGAGGGAGCAACTGCATGTCCTTTCTCTAGAGATGAGGATGTAGCTGAAGCACTAGAAGATGAAGAAAAAGACATAACCAATGAAAAAGAAAAGACTGATAGTAAAAGATCTCCTGGAAGGTTCAAATTTTGGCTTCCAAGTATTGGCTTTTCATCCTCTAGTGATGAAACAAGCATAGATTCAAAAACAGAAGGGAAAAAATCTGTTCCAGAAGATGTGAAAACTGCTGACACATCAGATAATGATTCTTCTAAACCAGCTGAAAAAACTGGATGGTTTAGATTTCCCAAGCTTGGTTTCTCATCTCCTACCAAAAAAGCTAAGAATGTCGACAGAGAAGAGCTGGGTCATAAAGAGGAAAGAATTTCAGATGAAGATAGTCCATCGGATAAACCTGATGTATTTTTTGATGCACAAGAAAGCCTATCACCTAAAGAAATAACAGAGAGCCAACAAATTGAAACGGACAGGGCCTTATCTGGTGTTCCAGTTTCTCGAACTATTGTGACATCTTCAGCAAGAACTGAGCTAATCTTGTTGGAGGAAGAAAAAGATGGTCAATCTAATATTCCTGGATTACCAGCCAAATGAACCTTGTCTTTTCTCAACCCTCAATGAAAATAAGTAGCCTACATGTACAGAAAGAATGCTTTATTAATTTTCTAGTAACTGAAAAATTAAACATATCTCAAAGGTGGTATTCATGAAAGCAGTTGAACAGAATTTAACACATTTAAAATTTCAGGTACATGGATGTGCTATACAGTGCACTAATAAAAAGACCGATTTCCTCAAATCTGTCCTGAAGGCAGTGATTAATGTAACTACAGAGGAGCCCATAGTTCAATAAATGCTGAAAAGACACCTGAACCATCAAAGTAAACCATTGGAAGCCTTGATGATAGCAAAAAGACTTGTTAAATAGGCTTCTCAGAAACACACTGATTAGGTTTAGATTATAGATTGTTTCCAGAATGGAGTATAGACTAGCACTATGAGAACTATACTTAACCCTTTTAGATTTTGGACCTATTTTTGTTTGGCTTGGGGTAGGTTTGTTTGTTTATTTTTTGTTTGTTTGTTTTGTTATTTTGAGGGTTTTGGTTTGGGGTTTTTGTTCATTTGGGTTGGTTGGTTGGTTTGTTTGTTTTAATGAAAATATTTTTCTTCATTTCAGCTAAGGTAATATGTATATTCCATGAGCATTTTAAAATGCAAAATAAAAACTAAATACTAGTGTAGAGAGACTAATGCTTTACCTTTTCCTCTCTCTATGTTTCTTTTTTTTTTTTTTTTTTATTGTGGTGGGTCATATTTAGCCTTAAAAGAATTTTTGAAAACCCAAGAGAGTAAATTTAAGACCAAAAACCATGTAACTAATTCATGTTTTTAAGATACCAAAATAAATTGTGCCGATGAATGATTATTAAATGTGGATAAATTAATTTTAATGTATATATTCACTGGATAGTTAAATGCACAGAATTCTTTGCCACACTGGTGGGATGGCTTCAGATTTTTTTCTGGGAAAGGAGATGTATATAATTGTTTGCTTCTTTGTTTATGTTAATACTTATGTCAAGAGCATAATGAAAACCAGAATGCATATGTGACAGCCTTCACATGTATCATTGAAATATTGCTTATATTTACTATTTACAATAAACTCACCATATGAACAATAACTTGAGTATCATGACTTACTGAAAATCTGAAAATCCCAACTTAAATTTGCAAAAACTTTAAGTAGACCCCACTATCTGCTGAAGTGTTTGCTTAATGACAGCCCAGTTTCTACCTGTGGTGATAACAGAGACTTTTCACTCATTACAATCCTGAATTTTATAGATTTGCATGTGCAGATGTGCTTTATTATGTCAGTTTTACAATCCTGTATTTTCTTTATCCATATTCTACATAGTGCAGGGAAAGCAGACACAGAAAAACATTTAGATACTGGGTTTTAAAAGAAGTGTACTTGGTTGTTTAACCAGCTGCAACTTGAGATGTGTTACGTTTCTGTATCTTTGTGGCAGACATAAAAATGCTCTGAAGAGACCTGCTGGCAGCTATTCTAAAGAGGATTCTAGTTATCTCTGAAGAGATAGTGCACAGAGGTGTTAGGCATGTATCACTTACTTGGATCACACAGCATTTTTCTGAAGCTTCCCCAAGTATAAAAGTTATGGTTCAACAGACCCCAGATTATCATATCAGACAGCAACAGCTTGTACCAAGACTGAGAACACATTGTAATTGAGACAGAAAAATTGAGTCTTGAAAAAGGTAATGTATGTAGTAAAAGACATCTCATTCTAACACCAGCTCACATCTGCCCACAAGAAAGCATTCACATAAAATATTTGTCAGGTAGTGTCCATTTACTTAGGCCTACATATCTGCCTAGACAGAACTGAATGTAAGAGTCTGCTGCAAAGGTGGCAGAAACAGGTCAATTAAAACTGAGCTCTGTATAGCAATAATCACTACGATGTTTTAAAGGGGTAACTGATTGAGTTTGAAGAAGAGCAATAGAGAAAGAGGCATCAGCAAAATCTTCCTTTGTGTAGGTTACTGTCAGCTTTAGGAAAGGCAACGGTTAGTAAAAAAGCAACCAGGTTAAGACAGGTCTGACAGCAAGAAAAGTTAAGAACAGAGCGCAAAAGCATGGAAGGACCACAGACACAAACCTGCAGAACACAGACATTTTGTCAACAGGCTGATTTTGACCCCATACAGAGAGGTTTAGCTTGTTTTTTTTAACTGTGAAAGGTTTCCTTGACTACTGCTACTTATTTTTCAACATCTGAAATAGTGAACTGGTCAGCTAAACATCTGTGTATGGTCTTCAGTCAGACAAACCTGAAATTGTGATCTGACATGCAAAAGAGGGTATAAATACATTAAAAAGGAAGATAATCCCACCCTGGGAGTTTCTTGCATTGTTAAGACATGAATACACCTCCATTTGTTGGGTATTCTGTTGTTATATTTGAAACAGGACCTCTCATATATGCCAAAGGTAAGGCAGCCAAAGTTAATCCTGAACAAGATAATACATATGACAGCATAATTTCAGTTGGAAAGGACCTACAACAATCATCTAGTCCAACTGCCTGACCACTTTTGGGCTGACCCAAAGTTCAAGCATGTTATTAAGGGCATTGTCCGCATGACTTTTAAACACTGACGGGCTTGAGGCATTGACCACCTCTCTAGGAAGCCTGTTCCAGTTTCTGACCACTCTCTCTTTAAAGAAATGATTCTTAATATCCAGTCTCAAGACCCCAGCACAGCTTTGAACCATTCCCACACATCCTGTCACTGGGTACAAGGGAGAAGAGTTCAGCACCTCCTTCTCTACTTCTCCTTGGGAAGCTTCAGAGACAAGAGGCCTCTGAGTTAGTGCCCTTGACAGAAGAGCTATATTCCAGGGATTACAGAGGTATTTCTGACTACCAAAAAAATGAAGTGTACATTGATACAGCACAAACTATAGATGAAACGTTTTTCTCAGCACCTGGACGAAAGCAGCGAAGGCATGATTTATCTGGAACAGCTGGGAAAAGCAAAATCCTAGGTAATAGGGAGACAAATTTGAAACATAATGCTAAGGCTTTTGAAACAAGCTGATGTCTAAGGTGTGAAACTGTGTGACTTTGTAGTCCTGTCAGACTCACAAACTACAAAGCCAGATAGGTTCTGTCTTGGCATCTGCGTTGCTGTCAGCAGCACCATGGCCACAAGGCACTGCACCAGCCAAACTACTCTCAGAAATATGACTGCTGGGAGAGTAGCACAGCAACTCTGCTTGAAAGACACTCAGGTAAAGCAGGGCCAACTCACTTAAGAAGTACTCTGTCATAGCACAGGTGCATGAGATGAGCTGATCAAAGGAGAGCATCCATGCTCAAGATGCAAATCAGCAATTTTCTCTAGATATGCATAAACCAATACTGAGAAAAATCTGAGCTGCTTGCAACAAAACTAGAATCAGTCAGGGTTGGAAAGGACCACAAGGATCATCTAGTTCCAACCCCCTTGCCATGGGCAGGGACACCCTACCCTAGATCAGGCTGGCCATAGCCTCATCCAGCCTGGCCTTAAACACCTCCAGGGATGTGGCCCCAACCACCTCCCTGGGCAATCCATTCCAGGCTCTCACCATTCTCATGATGAAGAACTTCCTCCTCACATCCAATCTGAATCTCCCCACCTCCAGCTTTGCTCTATTCCCCCTAGTCCTGTCACTACCTGATAGCCTAAATCCCTCCCCAGCTTTTTTGTAGGTGCACTTCAGATTCTGGAAGGCCACAATAAGGTCACCTGGGAGCCTCCTCTTCTCCAGACTGAACAGCCCCAACTCTTTCAGTCTGTTCTCACAGCAGAGGTGCTCCATCCCTCTGATCATCCTCATGACCCTTCTCTGGACATGCTCCAGCATGTCCACATCCCTCTTGTAACAGGGGCTCCAGAACTGGATGCATTACTCCAGGTGGGGTCTCACCAGGACAGAGTTGAGGGGAAGAATGACCTCCCTCGACCTGCTGGCCACACTTCTGATGCAGTCCAGGATCTGGTTGGGTTTTTGGGCTGCAAGTGCACACTGCTGGCTCATGTTGAGCTTCTTGTCCACCAGCACCTCCAAGTCCCTCTCCTCAGGGCTGTTCTCCAGCCAGTCACTGCCCAGCCTGGATGTGTGCTTGGAATTGCCTCGACCCAGCTGCAGGACCTTGCACTTGGCCTTGTTGAACCTCATGATGTTGGCTTGTGCTCACCTCTCCAGCCTGTCCAGGTCCCTCTGGATGCCATCCCTGCCCTCCAGCCTGTCTGTTGCACCACACAGCTTGGGGTCATCAGCAAACTTGCTGAGGGTGCACTCAATGCCTTTGTCCATGTCGCCCACAAAGATGTTGAACAAGACTGGTCCCAGGACTGATCACTCAGGGACTCCACTTGTCAGTGGCCTCCACTTGGACATGGACTCTTCATCCACTCTTTGAGTGTGTCCATCAAGCCAGTTCTTTATCCATCTGCTGGTCCACCCATCAAACCCATGTTGCACCAACTTGGAGACCAGGATGTGGTGCAGGACAGTGTCAAAGGCTTTGCTAAGTTCTGGGTAAATGACATCGGTTGCTCGCTCCTCATCTGTTCATGTTGTGACCTGTTCATAGAAGGCCACCAGGTTTGTCAGGCAGGATCTGCCCTTGGTGAAGCCATGCTGATTGGGCCCAATCACCTCTTCACTATTCTCCTGTCTCAGTAGTACCTCCAGGAGGATCTGCTCCATGATCTTACCGAGCACAGAGGTGAGACTGACTGGCGTAACCATGCAAGAGTAATAAATAGATGCTAATGAGTAATACTGGAGGCCCCAGCTCACATTTAGTATAGTCTTTAACTCAAAGTAATCACAAGCTAAATGAAAGCAATAGGTGTGTGGATAAGGAATATTATTAACCCTGTTTCATAAATGGAAAAGTACTAAAAGAGATAAAACCTGCTTATAATTTACACCACAGTCTACATTTGTAATAAAGAACAACTGAAATAGAATAAATCTATAAGGGATCTAAAAAGTCTCATAGAGAACAATGAAATAAACTCAAATTGTTCTTAGATCCAATTCATTGCCTGAATCTTAAACTGTTCCTTCATATGCGCACCAAATCCAACAAACACAATTCAAGTGAAGCAAATAAAAAAGCACTCACACAAGCAACAATTTCTCCTTTATAAGGGGCACCTTACCCCACATAAGCCTTATAGAGAACGAGTCATAGGTTTAGGTTGGAAGGGACCTCAAAGATCATCCAGTTCCAACCCCCCGCCATAGGCAGGGACACCTCCCACTAGATCAGGTCACTCAAGGCCTTATCCAACCTGGCCTTGAACACCTCCAGGGAGGGAGCAGCCACAACCTTCCTGGGCAACTTGCTTCAGTATTTCACCACCCTCACTGTAAAGAACTTCCTCCTAACATCCCATTTAAGTCTCCCCTCTGCCAGTTTAAATCCATTCCCCCTTGTCCTGTCATTACAAGACCTTGTGAATAGTCCCTCCCCAGCCCTCCTGTAGGCCCCCCTCAGATACTGGAAGGTTACTATAAGGTCTCCTCGAAGCCTTCTCTTCTCCAGGCTGAAGAGCCCCAACTCTCTCAGCCTGTCCTCATAGCAGAGGTGCTCCAGCCCTCTGATCATCTTCGTGGCCCTCCTCTGGACTGGCTCCAACAGTTCCATGTCCTTCTTATGTTGGAGGCTCCAGAACTGCACACAGCACTCCAGGTGGGGTCTGACGAGAGCAGAAGACAACTCTCCCATCTTGCCTAGAGAGTCTGTCCCACTGAACAACTTACCCTGCGCAGTCGGATTTGAGGTCACAGGTAGAAGACAGGGAAAATTTCTTCCTATTCCTGCAGTATCTGTTTCCCGAATACAGTGAAAACATAGCTTCTAGTGCCATCTAGAGGAGCGCATCTCTCTGCAGGGCACAGGTGGGCTTTTGTCAGGGATTTAGCTTCTCAGAACGGTTTTCAAGCTGATCCACCATTCTTGAGCTCATCGCACCGGGAAAAAAAAAAATCTGTTCGACCTTGTTCTTGCGTGCAAATAATTCTACAGCACACGGTGGGATATATTTGTTGGTACAGGATAATAAATCCGGGATAATAGATAATAACCCAGCTGAGGCTGTTTAGTGGAGGAGGCTGAGGGAAACCTCATCACTGTCTACAGCTACCTGAAAGGACGTAGTGGAGAGGCTGCTGCTGGCCTCTTCTCACAGGTAAATAGGCATAGGACAAGAAGGAATGGCCTCAAGATGTGCCTGGGTAGATTTAGACTGGATATTAGGAAACATTTTTTCACAGCAAGAGCGGTCCCAGGGCTGCCAAGGGAAGTGGTTGAGTCACTGACCCTGGATGTGTTTAAAAGTTGTTTGGATGTGGTGCCTGATGATATGGTTTAAGGGTGAACTTTGTAGAGTAGGGATAACAGTTGGACTTGATGAACCTGAGGATCTTTTCCATGGATGATCCTGAGGTTCTTTTCCAACCAGAAAGTTTCTGTGATTCTGTGAAATTGAGCTAGTGAAAACCAGCTGGGGAGATTGTATTTTGCCAGAAATTTTAATTATGAATTGAAACCTCAAAATATTAAGTGGCCTCTAGGAAGATAATCAGTGGGGAGTGCTAAAAGCACCTGCATCATTCTCAATACCTGTGCATGTATGCAAGTACTCACAAAATGCCAGGGCTACCTGTAAATGTACCTACATGTCTTAAAGACCTGCCTCAGTAATAACAGGCATTGATTTGGATAAAACAATCCAAGGAATCTTGCAAGCGTCTGGAAGAGATAGCTAAGGAGTAGCCTAGAAACCAAAAAAAAAAGAGAAAATTGGTTGGGATCATCTCCAAAAGAACACATGGGGAAGGAGCCTTATTGGTATGGGGATTTGTATCACAGTCAGCTCACACAATCACAGACAGGTCCCTTTGTCATTCTTAGCACAGGGTAGGAATTCAAAAGCACCAAAACCTTTCTCTGGAGAATGGGGCCGTTCACCCTAGGGGGGAAGCTTGTATGTTCACTGCTTAGTACTCTGTCTGCAGCAAAAAAGAGAGCATCAGAGCCACAACGTGACTGAAAAAGGCCTTGCCAGGATGGCAGCATAGCACATGCATTTCAGGGCTGGAGAGTTCTGCTGCAGTCTCACAACTCAGAGTGCCAGAACAGGGGATTTGTCCAACCCTTCTATGGAACTGTGCTCAGGCTTTTGCCTTCGGCTCTCTTGCCTCTGCTGTATATCAGTGTCAAAGCAAGAAGTTCACATTGCGACTCCAAGTGTCAGGCAAATATGCATAGTACTGGTGAAGTTCACAGAGCTCTAGCCCAGTGCCACTGCTACTGATCCACAGCTGGTTCACATGCCCTTCTTTTCCTTCTCACTTCTGAATCACCCAAGGCAGAGCTTGCCACAGAGTGGTGGATGTGGACATAAGGTACAGATGGTCCAAGTTTATGGTCACTGTGTTTGCAGAAGAAAAGGCATCCCAAAGACACAGAGCTGGTCAAGACCAGCACCAGGAGAGTTCTAAAGGAGAAAGGAGACTCTCTGAGCGTTGCCCACAGTGCAGGCAGGATGCCTTTGCCACATCAGCATTCATGCAGCAGCTTCACCCTGCTTCCCCCATCCTATCTGTTGCATGAGGCCAAAATACAGGCATGCAAACATCTCCAGACACTCAGGAGTCCAGAACATCAGAGCTGGAAACTGGCCCCAAAATTTAAACCACAGGCATTTAATCTCTAGTAACTATTGTCAACACTTAAATACTTGCATTTCCCTGTACCTCTAGCTCCTAAATGTCTCTCATTATTGTAGGTGATTACTTACACGGCTCAAATCTTAAAGTGGCCAGAAGTTTACTAAAAATATGCCTAAAAGCATGAAAGCAAACACTTTTAATGGAACATTAAGCTAGAATAATATAGCCTCCTACAATAAAAAAGCACAGCAATAATTATCTGCATATCTGCTGTATTAGGCTGTGGTTCTCTCTTCCATGTTTGCTTTAATCAGACAGCTTCTCATATAACTGTATGCATTTCATTAACTCTGCAGTGAGGCAATCACATAAAAAAAAAAAAAAAGGGAGATGGCACTAATGATTTTGCAGCTAGAGTCAACCACGAGACTTGTTTGTGTCATCAAACAACGTGGGTACCACAAGGAAGCCATTTCACTAACAAAGACATAAAGAAGAAAGCTCCTTGTTTTGCACAGGGAGCAAGATAAAGATTAATAAGATTTTTTGTTTGTTTGTTTCTATTTTAAATGTATACTTCAATTCACTTCAGAGTTTTTCTTTCCAGTTACAGTCCTTCTGTCCCTGCACATCTTCCAGATTCACTGCATATTTGGAATTCCAGTCTCGCTCAAAAAGGTTTTTCAATTGCTCCTGGATAGGCAGTTGCCTTCTTTGCAGGTTGGTTGAATTCTGTTTGATAATTAGTCCCACACCAGCTGTAGTAATAAAGTAATCTTCTGACCAATTGGAAGTCCCTGTGCAATAAGAAAAGTAGCTAATTAGAAAACATTCATTTCCCAGTGTTCTGTTTGATCTCTGTACTTGTTAAGTCCACATTGCCTGTACAGCTGATTTGCTGTAAAACTGCAAATCTCATTAGGACCAATGGAGCAGCAAAAATCAGGTCACCTCCTTCTTATTCCAGACCTCAGGTTTCAGAAAGTCAGTATTAACTGCAACCCTGAAGCGTCATAACACTCTGATTCCTTACAGCCTGTGGCAAAGACTCATTGTAAACACAGGAACAGATTGAAACATTTGGGTATTAAGAGGTGTAAAAGCCAATGTTTGGCAAGGATTTCTGTGTTTTAAAAAATCCAAACCTTAAAATGGACTTAATTCTCTTTGCTTGTTAAAGGAAAACAAGACGAGCTCAGCATTCAATGCCCACTTTTAAACCAGGGCATCTGGTTATAGACATTGTGTAGGACTCTCCCCAAAGGTACAGCACTGTAAAAATTATGCATTTTATCACTTGGTACTTCTGGTGTTTACCCTAACCAGAAAAACCTACTCTCAAATCCAGAAGGTGCTTAGGCATGAAAACAAACTGCATATCCAAAATACAACGCAAGAAGAAACAAGTTTCATTTAAGGCAATTGGATCTGAAGGTCCTCAGCCCTTTGGCAGAAGGACTATCTGCGGGTTTGCATTGCTTGGAGGATAAGCTAACTGAGATAACAGAGCCTTTTCATGTTCCCTTTTTCGAGGAAACCCAAGATAAGATTGAAAAATAAGCACTATCCTGACTTTCAGGAATTAAGCAGCAATTGACATTACTGTTTTCTCATTTCCTTTCCTCAAGTTCTGTTCAACAAACAGTGCGTGGAATTAATCCCTCCCAGCAATTTCTTTTTATTAAAGCACGAAAAGATTACATGTGAGAGCATTAGCTGTCACTGCATCATTCTGAGCACAGTCTGTGGGATGCCTACTGTGCTTGTCACAGGCTGTGCACTCAGACTTGTCATGCTCTGTTCTTAATGATTCACAACCGGATGGAATAATCTCTTACTGAACTTGACCTACATTATTGTCTCCTGTTCATAACTCCTGTTCTATATCCAGAGCACATATTCTGATAAAGCCATAGACTCTAATATGTTTATCTGCTTTTCATGGTAAAATGAGATCTGTTTTGATATTGCAGCCCATCCTATCTCAGTCCCAGTCCCAGTCCCATAGACATGAAGATACTGTGTTTGCAATGAAATACATACCAATATAGGCTACTTTATCAGTGACCATGTATTTGTTGTGATTCACTCTCCCATAAGGAATATTTGTGTGATTCAGAACTGGAACAATGAAAAGTTTCTGGAGGGAGAGAAATTTAAAACGTAAATTGAAATGTCAAAGTGAGGAACAAAGTGAATAATTGGACAATGCAGATTCTTCTGTATTTTCAAATAGTCTAGTACAGAAAGAATACTCCACCACTGTTATTAATGCACTATAAAAAAATAGTTTACTCTTATCCAAGAAAGCTAACCAATAGTACTTCCACCACACATAAAATTGGATGAGCATTTGAGATCGGATAAGGATAATGTTTGCCTCACAATGTTCCATTAGTGGCACAGCTATTATCATTACAGGGCAGACAATTAAATGCAGTTTTAGGCAGCTGTTTAATAGATCTTCATTTACCACTGATTGCTGCTCTTATTTTGTGCTGATCACAGACAGGAGGGGTATTGCAGATAGTGCCTAACTTTTTTTTTTTTTCTTTTTTTTTGCAAAAAAATTCCTCCTTTCTCCTGTGAATTCCACACCATCCACATACCGCTTGATTGCATTCCAGCTTAGTGCCTATGGCCTGTGAGTAATGTTTCGTGTTCAAATGGGTGCACTTGTACATGCAGTCAGCAGAGCTTTCATTTGTAGTAATGAATAGTAATTAGATCCATTTAAGATAACTCCATAGAAGAAAAGGTCTATGTGAAAAGCACCAAGTTTATATGATAACTGTTACTGTTGTGGTGCTCAGCAAAAGTGACTGCCTAGATAATGTCACAAGTGCTGGAGCTCAGCACACCCTGTATCACTAGTAGGACCTCACATATCCTCCTTCCTCTTGGGCCTTAACTTTGCAAAGACTGGATACCTGCACATGCAACTGACAGTTTAGACTCAAAGATCAGTGTGGGGCCCACATCCTCACACATCCTCAGGATGTCTTTCCAAAAATCTTTCTTATCGTACCACGTCAACATTGATGTGAGCATGCGGATTGTTGAGAGCATCCAGGGACCTCAGGTAGTAAAGCATGGCTGGGTCAGAGTGAGTCCAGCAGCTGACCAGAAGGTGGATTTGTATTCTGTTGTTGAAGGCTGCACCTCTCAGAGCATCGTCAATGGCTGGCCAGTATCTAGAGAAAAGCAGGTGGATGGAAAAACAAATACTTTTGAAATAGTTTGGTAGAAAGCTGTGACAATAAACTGAGAATGGAGGTGATGCTGTGTGCAAATGGAATCTCTGATGTCTAGTAAGAGGAACACATGTGCCTTCACAGGAGGTATGAGTATGTCTTCAGTTTTCTATCCAGCCACTTCTTTTCAGTGTGTTTTGAGACCTCCAGTCTCTGCCAAATAAGGTTGAAATTGATCAAACAGTTTAAAGCTTAGGAAAGTGCATGTGCACAGATAGACACAGCATGGTGCCATCATGCTCATTTCCTTAGGAAACTAAAAATAACAACAGCAACTCCAATATAAAGCGAGATGGTAGAGCACAAAGTGTAAAGGACAGTGCAAAGTCCTGAGGAAAGCCTAAGAACCATTTTGCAGAATGTGGCCATGTCAGGATCCTGGAGACTATTTTTAGTGTCCACAGTGATCTTGTGCCATCTGCCAGCGTGGACAGGCTTTATCCCTTGTTAGTATGCCAAGTTACCCCTGAGGTAACAAACACAGCTGTGTTCTCATGAGCATGGGGCTCACCGCCTTCCTGACATTTGTGTTGGCATTAGTTAGATGACAATTTTTATCACCCCTCACCCAACTACACAACACTAAGAGCTGGCCAACCTACATCCCAGAACTAGTTAACTTCAAACACCTATGTAGCATTTTCATTCTCTAGAAGCTAACAAGAGGCAGAGAAGCAGCTTTAGCACAGATTGGAGGACAGATACAGAGAGAGGTCCAGCACTTGCTCATAGTCCCATGAGCAATAATGAATTAATTTGCTTAACTTACTCCTTTTGGTTTGATGTACAAAGGCCTGAATTTGCTAACCTTCCCTTGCACATCATCCTATCACAATCATTGGACCTGCCATGTGCTTTCAGGCTCAGGCTGACTTGTAGATCCTAAAAGCATGGAAAAATGGCTATTTAGAAACGCTATTTTTAACAGTTTCCATTTTTTTTAATATATCAGTTTCTAGCTGATTAACACCCAGGCATTAGGACAGCAGCTTTGTTCCCTCGGCCTCAGCTGCTGGAGGAACCTAACCTGAACGAATCAGCCTCAATTCATTGCACTACAGCTGGTTGCTGCGGAGATAGCCTGAGGCCTCGCACTGCTTTCCCTAGACCTTTCAAACTCTTGTTTGCATCTGAGCAGGCCCTAGATGTCACAAACGGTGGATTAAGGCTTCAGATGAAGAATGAGGAGCATTAACATGCTCTTTCCTAAGCAGGAAACTTTCTGTGAACCTGTTCTTGGCTAAAAGTTGGAGATGAGAAACTGTACAACACAGAAACCCAAAATCCTCTAAAGTGTTTGATTTATTTAAAAAAAAAATCCTCTAAGTGGAAGCTGCTCTGTGAGATTTCATTTCAAGGACGGGGGAATTATTTGTATCTATCTGTTATCCTACATTCTTCCTGCTAACTGCCCAATTGAACAACAGAAGCTTACACAGTCATGCCACAGGGCGTGATGCACGGCATGATTCCAGCAAAATGGCAACCCAGAGCTCTTTACAAGCCATATTGCACTTCATTATTTCTCCTGAATTCCTTTCTCAGTCAGATTCTTTAGCCGATTGGAAAACTCAGAAATGCTATAAGCAGATAAAACTCGGAGCACTTGGATCCATGTGAACATCCTCATTCAAGCATTTTAAAGAGGATTTTGAGTCTTAGAGCGTTGCCCCAAGACTGATAAACTTTCTATGATACTCAGATTTGAGTTTATGTGCAAAGACTGCATAACTCTGCTGACATCTTGGGCAGCCCACTGGAACCATGGCAGTAGTCTACCAGACACAGTTTGATCACTCCAGCTCACCACTAACACCTTGTTTTTGAGAAATGCTGCTGCATGCATCCAGCATGCTTCAGGAACTTGGATGTCCTCAGATGGAGTTATTAAAAACAAAGCAAAATAAAAGTCTGTAAGTTTGTTTCAGAGGCTGTTTCAGCTATCACTGCAGAGGTCAACAAGGACAGTTCAGAATCACCCTCTAAACTATACATCAAGTACATCAAACAAGCAGCAGAAGTCAAGAGACTTCAGAAGTTAAGAACAGAAAGACAAAAACAGGAGCAGAAGAGGGAGCAAAGCAGTATTTCCTCTGAAAAGTCTGATGCAGATATACTTTTACTGTACCCATTCCTTTCTCTATTCATAAAGCTCCCCTGTTGTATGTTGAAGGGAGCTGTACCTGGCTGTTCTTAGTCTGTCATTTCACAGTTTTATTGCTGAGTAAAAGCATAGCGGGATGCTTTAAACTGCTAGCAAAGTACATGGGCAGTGTTGAATTCTACCCTTCCTGTACCATCAGTATCTGCACAGTCCATGATACGGTCATGAATGCAAAGTAAAGTCTCAGTTCTTTCCACCCTAAATATTTTCATTGCAGAAAGGGAGGTATAGTATATTTTTCCTTTAAACAGTGCAGTCAGCTGGTTGTCTCGGGGTGAAAATTATACCTTTCCGGATGAATGAAACGGCTGGTAGGGAAATATTCCATAACAGAAATGTAGACAAATTTCTGTGCTTCACTGATTATACTGATTATAGAAGAGAGGTCATAGGTACGACCTTTTGGACAAAATACTGGAGGAGAAGCCTGTAAAGGAAAAAAAACAAACACAGGTCAGCGATTTCATCCTTTTGTTTGTTGTTGTGGGGTTTTGCTTTGGTTTGGCTTTTTTGTTGGTTGGGTTTTGGGTTGGGGTTTTTTTAGTTGGTTGGTTGGGGTTTTTTTCTGTGTGTGGTGGTTCAGCAGTTATCTGCCCACCCCCCACTCTTGACTCAGGCTAGGACTCAGTTGGCTGGAAGTTAATAAATGAAGCTTTGTATTTACAGCTTTGCACAATATACAAGCAGATATTTACAATGTATAACAGATATTTACAGATATATACAGTAAAAAGGTAATACAGAAACACCACACCCCTCCCAGAAATCAAAATTCCTAAGAAGGATAACCAACCACCCCTACCGTCTTCCCCCCTTCCCCAATCTTATTTCACCATCTGTTTTATGCAGCAGGTAGGCAAAGGTAGATCAGTCAGGGGGATTAGCAGCAGGAAAGAAGTTAATGAAATTATTCAGGTTCAGCTACAAAAGGCAGGGAGAAAGCATCATGCAGGAACAGCCACAGCCCAAATAAATCTGAAACCATCTGTCTTATCTATATTTGGGTTACAACTCTTAAAACCGTTTTTTTTTATTCCTCAGTAAAGCTATGAGTGAAGTAGCATCATCAGTGTTTTCCTTTCTCAGCCTATAGTCTAATTTCTCATTCAAATCCTCCAATTAGTTCAAACCAGCACACTGTGAGACTGTGATTTATTTATATTCAGGTCTGTTCGGTTTTCATTACAATAGTACAAAGCACTTCTGGTGGAGCACTACTACTCCTCACCTCTTCCCTGTTCTGATACTTGTTGATATATTGAGCCCACAGGTGACCAAAGGAAATCTGTGCCCTGGTTTTGCCTTACTGTCTGGCAACTTAGGCTGAGTTGATCCTTATTCCTTGAGTAGCTCCAGAGAAACTTGTTGAATGAATTATTATCCAACTAGAACACAAGTAACTGAGTACAGTTGAGGAAACTCTTCTGTCCAATCCTTAAACATTGTTTACAGCCTGCCATCTTATTTTAAAACATACTTACAGAAAAATAGGCTTTTGTTAAGAATCCATTAAACTCTACTTCCAGAGGCTGATGCTTGTTAATGTGGGTAGAATAATTAAGAGGCCAAGGAAATGGGATGGTAGCATTAGCATATCCAAGATCCCAGTAAGTATTAAATGTTTTCCAGAGGTCTTTGGCCAAGCAGCTGCAGTTATATATTACAGCACCAAACTCTTTTACCTGAAAAGACAGCAAACTATGTCACAGATGCAGAGAACATCACCTCCAGGGGTTTATTTGATGCTTCTCCCACTCAAACAATATTTTACGTCATCATCATTATTGTTGTAATTATCTGCTAGAATATGATTCTTAAAATTATTTTTCCCCAGACTTTTGAATATGCAGCAGTAAACTTTACCTGAGATAAAGATCTCCAGTCCATATTTGCGCTACCAATGTATATGTGTTTCATGTCTACAATCCAGAATTTGCTATGCAACACTCCTCCTGCCAACTGTCCAAAATTAATCTTTTTTACATGGGCCCCTGAAGAAAGATGGAGGGTGGAAAAAAGGGTTTAAATACAGCATGGAGACGGTAATCTATAGTTCTTGATGGCAGCCAGGACACATCTGGATGTATAATATAGTCAGTAATAACTACCAAAATTCACAATCACTCATTCCCGGGACACACAGTAACTTGCACAAATATACAAAGTATGGACTTCCGTATAAACCTGTCAGGTCATGAGAAGATACACAGGAATCAGGAACTAATGGACACAGAACAGGCCTTGGACACCAGCTTCTTTCAGATGACTTTTTGTAAATCTGAAGTTCTGAGTGCAGCACCGGAGTGGGATAATTACCTTTTTCCTCTAAAAGTTGAAGGTCAGTTGAATTTGTGGCCAAAGATGGCACACTTGCTGCAACATACACAGAGACATTCTCTGCAAGTAGTTTCTCAAACCTCTCCAGAATGTCTTCACCCTGCATGACACATTCATTATTTTTCATGTTTTGTCACAGAACATCTAGCAAGATTTATGCCAGTATAGTGCTACTAAGGGGTCCTTCATTTGGCCCACAGTAATAAACAGGCCAGCATCTAGTCTGTCAGCAAACAGTGTGATTCCTAACACAAGACTAAACTTCATACTTGCCTGACATAGGGTGGCCTTGTCCCTTCTGCTTTTGGGAACGGGCTCCCAGACCCTGCTCAGCATTGCCTGGGAGGTTAGCAGCTGCCACAGGCCAAGAGAGAGCCAAGGGACAATTAAACACGATGGACAGGCACAAGGTGAGCCTGTGAACTCTATCTTATACTGTCAGTGGTGGAGACAGAGAGGCAGAAGCCTAGCTGCACAGAGTGCCCAGGAGGGCAACCTTGCAAAGCAGTGTAAATGTCCTAAGCTGCTGACCGATGACATGGTTTGGGGAATTCTGCAAAATGGGTGAACAAAGATGTTGTGTCTGTACGTGGGGCAGAAGCAACCTCTGAAGCAGTCAAAGGTCGAGCAGACTTTGCTTCCCACTCTTTCAGCTAGAAAATGGAAATTCAGTTGTCTATACTGGATCCTTTAGGCTCTGCAGCCACATGACTGGCTGCCCCTAGCACAGGCTGACCATCTGCAAGGTAAGCAAGTGTGGTTTGAGGCTGACCTCTGGCTGCATTTAAAACACAGCACAGAAATATTCAGAGACATGGACCGAGCCCAGATGGAGTCTAATGTGACTGAAGGAGGAAAGTTTTTGTGCTGCTTCAGACCAGCATGGAAAAACCTTTCTGAGGCTGCAGAAAGAGTCAAGCAATGTCTCTGGGAGACAGATCACACAGTCAGTCTGCTGTCTGCCATGGGTACATGAGACACACAACCATAGATGTGCTTGTCATTCCTTTTCTCCTACCTGCTTGGAAGATGAATCATTGATGTGGATATCCTTCCCAGTAAGAGACCAATAGTAAGAAGCCACATGAATTTTTTCCTGGGCTATATCAAGGAGTCTCATCCAGGCTTCATACAAGGGTTTGGCTGCAGTGCTATTTATCTCAAAAGGTAAGTCGTAAGGAATGTTTTCCACAAGTTCAAAGCTGAAACAGCAATTGCATATTGTGAAGCAAGTGATTGTGACACAAGCAGGAAATCAAGCATGTGCCAGGCCATGCAGCTGGCCTTCTTTGAATATCAACTTCAAAAGCAAGCAATTTGAGCCAGACAAATAAGCTGAGAGTACTTTCTATCCCTATTTCTTATAGTCAAGCATATATTGTACGTAGTGCTCCCAAAGTGAGCAGAATAGCCGTTCTGAGCTTTTTATTTTACCATCCTCAAGATGAAGAGAAAAGTACCCCCTTGGGTCTGGATGTCACTTTGGTACCCACTCCATTCTTTACCGGGATACCCACTGCCCACTCTAAAAGAAGGCGAGTTCAGTGGAGGCTGATTTGGCCACTGATCTTTCTGCTGATTGCACTGCTACCACAAAGGGAGAGTGTCTGGAAGTAGTAGATTAGCAACAGCTGTGCTGTAATACAAGTGCAAGATCATTAGTAGAGCTGTGATACTGCCCTTCGTGATGGCAGTTACTAATGACCCAATTACTAATGGCTCAATGCCTAAACAACACCCTTACTCTTCCCAAATTAGTGGTACTTTATCATGTACTATACAAAACCCATGCTGATACTGTCAGCATTGCAACTACTGAACCTACTGAATCCATTTCTCTGCCTGGTGATTACATCTCCGTGCACCATCAAACCTGGCTTACCTACAGGAGTCATTGCATCTACTGGAATCCTTTTCAATTATAGCTGTTACAGGCAGATCTTCATAGAGTCCCACTTCCTCCTCCAACTCTTCATAAATGCTGACAACTGCTGCTTCTGGGTTTGGATGTACCACACTCTCCACTCTCATGAAATAAACAGCCATCAGGACAAGAACAAGAATCAAAACTGCCCCTAGGATGTGAAACTAGGACAGAATTCAAATAAGAGAAGATTTGAGCAATCACCAAATCAGTGACATACCAGCTAATGGATGCCCAACTGTTGCAGGTGAGTAAACTACAATCTTTGAATAATATTTCTGCCTTCACCTACTGGCAGGCACTACTCTTAAATGCACCCAACTGAAAGTGAGTAGCACAAAGCTACATAAGGCTTGGTTTATGTAAGTGCTGGATTTTTTTTAACTTAACCTCACTTCTGTGAAACTACACAACTTTCATTTATCTGTGTGGAGGCTGAATAGTATTTCTTTGTCCTTCTAGTGTGGTGAGTTAGCTTCATTTCATTTTTGTCATTTCATTTTTTTTCCTGAACATAGATTACAAAAAACAGCCTGCCCAGCTAGTATAGGCAGATCTGGAGTCTAGCCACTGACATGCTGAAACATATTACACACAGACTCTTTATGTTGCCCTATACTGAGGGGCGAAAGACAGCCACCAGTGCAAGAACATTTTCCCCCAACAATTATTATGTCTGGCTACTGATAGAAAATCTTGGGAGCCAGCACCATCCATCACCCTGTGATAGGCAATGTACACTTCAGGTGAGCTTTTGAACCTGCAGGCAGGAGAACTGCGCCTGGAAGTTGTCAAGAGGCTGCAGCTATAAATGCGAGCTCCCAAAAGGGCACCTGTGAGAACAACACAGTTGCCTCTGAAAGGATCTGTTTCAGTTTCTATACAGATAAGTTTCTTACTCCTCATTTTCTCAACTTTTCTCAAGATCTACAGCGCTGCACTCGATTTAGGCAGTAACTGGAATGAGAAAAACATTTTTAAACTTGCTATCTATATACATTTTTGCCTTCCGTCTTGTTTCTCTCTCACTGAGCACAAAAGAACCTCTACGCATCCATTTTTAACAGTTCTGCATTTCATCCCTGTGAACACATTGGCAAGACTTGAACAACGCACAGGTGTTAGAAGACATATCTAAGGGAAGAGACCTATTTTGAAGCCACATCTTGGTTGCCACCATGCTGTACACTGTGCTGCCCAGGTGCTGTAGGCATGCTGAATAGATAAATAAATAAATGGTGTACTAATGATGGAAGTGGGGCTATTTGTATGAGCAAGGTTCACTGTTGTGAGCCAGGGCTGCAGGATTAGGCTCCACATTACTTCCTCCCAGCAAGGTTTCATCAGCCTGCTGGATAAATCAATGAGGGTTTCGTCCCTCGCTTTGTTTACAAATAGGATCAAAACCTACATGGATTTCTAAAATGGGCAATAAAAGCATTCTGCTTAATCTGCTATTTCTCTTTGGAAATGTCAGTGTAATCTCAGCCCTTGTAAGCAAATGTAGTGTATCCCAATAATTACCGTTTTGACGTCTTTTAGATTGTTCACGCTTAATTTCATGTTGGAGGACTCATTAAACGTCAGGGATGGTTTTAATGCTTTTTTCACAATCTGAAAAACAGAAATGTATGCAAGGGGGAAAATAAAGCTTTATGGCAACATTCGTACAAAGCCAGCTACAGACTAAAAATGCAGGTTTCTGCCATTGCTTTATACAGTGTTCTGAGATTTAACTATGGGCCTGTGCAACATCCTCACTGCATCATGGCTCTTGAGTGATATTAGCAGATTCAAAAGTGAGAGGAGACAGGTCCCTGCCGATTTTCTCCGGTGCTGTCTACACACAAAAATCACTGTTGTAATTAACATGTAAACAACTGCATTGTTGCCTCTTCAAGTTATCCTTCAACACACATTTCTCTCTCCTTGCATTTGCCAATAAGCAGTAATTAAGCACAGTAGCCATGGGTGATTGTGTTACAGCATCAGTGTCATCCTGTGTGTGCCTGTTAGGCTCCTGCTCTCTTCTTATGCCCACAAGTTGTCTCCTATGCCAGTGCCTCTTCCAGAAAAGACTCTCTTAAGAGGACAAAGAACAGGCTGAAATATAAACTCCTTTTTCTCCCCTGTTGCAACCATGACCCTGGAAAATTAATTAATTTCTTTTCGTCCTCAGACAGTATTGCTCCAATCTTATCACCAGCAGAGGCAACCAAAAGAGCAAATACCAAAATATGCTTAAATTCAAAGATTATAGTAGAGAAGGGGCCAGCTACCTATTTTGCCTTCTCAAAAGGCTAAGCCAAAAACTTCACATATGCCCAACTAGTGCATCAGCAGAGGTGAATTTACTCCATAGGAACCAGCTGTCACTTTTCATGCTCAGAAAGCAAGAAGTACATCCAAGTGTATGGTAGATTTCAAAAAGTGTTACTAGATGACACCACCACCTGCTCTATCACCAAACCACTGCTTCCAGTCTCTGAGCCACTGGGCATTTGTAGCCTGGAGGATGAACATGCTGTAATGGTATCAGATATATTGTTGCTATGCATGTGGCCAAGCTTAAACCAAGTTTTGGGTAGGAAGGATTGTGCTAGCCTTGCCTCATTCATCTTGCTGTGCTATTATCACCTGAATGGCATAAGCATATGGTGTCTACCCTGCCACACCAATAAGGTACTCATGTCCATGCTGTGTCTAACTCCTGTTTATTCCTTTTCTTTACAGATGCTGTTGG
Organism: Psilopogon haemacephalus; assembly: GCA_013396835.1. NCBI lineage: Eukaryota > Metazoa > Chordata > Aves > Piciformes > Megalaimidae > Psilopogon > Psilopogon haemacephalus. The sequence goes on along the minus strand of VWZI01000460.1, from coordinate 478,436 downwards.
ACACAGCCCCAAAGGCTTTTTGTGGGACCCAACTGACAAGAACTAGTACGGCTGAACAAAAAAAGTGGAGGATGTCTTGGGAGACAAGGGTGTGGGATCTAAACAAGGACTTGTGTAATGTAGAGAGGGATGTGAAAAGGACCCAAGGCAAAACTGTTTCAGAGTCTGCTTCTTGTTATTATCAGCTGTACTCACTACAGCAGTACCTTTCCAAGGCGGTTTTACTCGCCCTTTTCACTGCTGTCCTGTAATGGGTTAAGCCCACCTGGGGACCCCCTGACTCCTCCCAAGGGGTGGTCTGACCTTTTCCCAGGTATCATGGTTAGCCACTCCCACTTCCTGCTAAGGACTTTACTATAAAAGGGGAGAGAGCTTGGCTCCTCTCTCTTTGGCCCTGCTAGCCTGGAGTAACTGCTCTGCTGCTAGAGGACCAGGTGCTCCTCTGCCAATACATGGAGAGTACCACCATTTTTATTTGGAACTTGGACTAACTGCTTTTCATCATCAAATTCCTACATCCTCCTGCCTTCATCCAACATCAAAACCATCCATCTCAGCATTTGGACTTGATTGCCTGCCACGGGTTGTATTTCTACTTTGTATACTTTGTTCCCTTTCTCCCCTTCTCCCCAGCCTCTGTATTTTTTCCTCATTCCCCATACCCTGCATTCTGGTTCCACTTTTCTCCCACCTTCTGTAAAAAAAAACAACTTTTTTCTCCTATTTATTGTTAGAGTTTTTTTATATCTTTTACTTCCAATTTGGATTGAGTATTTATTGGGCTTTTGGGCTCAGGGTTAGCTAGCTTAAACCCAATACATGTCCTCAGATCCAGATGCAAGCTTTTCCACTAGAAAGAGTCACAATTGCTGGCAGGTAAACACCATTCTCCCAGCCCTGGAGAAATTGAGCTGTGGCCAGCAGTGAAGGACAGTTGGCCATTCCTTGGTGAATGTTAAGTCCCCAGGCCCCTAAAATCTCAGTTCATGCTTTAAGCACAATACACAGATATGGTGTTTTACCCCAAAGAGCTTACTGCCCAAGGAGAGAGATGATAGAATACACCACACAGAGAAAGCTGTGTGACAGCAACACGTCTTTCCCCACCTTGAGAGAAAGCAGCCATACAGCAGCCCAGAAAAACTGATGGGAACAAAAGGAGGAGAAAGCAATAGAGAATATGCTAAGGAGTCTGGTTGGAAACTGAGGCAAAGGGATTTTAAAGAAGGAGGAGAAATGCACCTCCTCCCTGGGGTTGTTAAAGGTCAGTCTAGTAGAGAGGCATCGCTGCCCATGGCAGGGAGGTTGGAGAAGATGATCTCTAATGTCCCTCTCAACCTAAGCCATTCATAATCTGAAAAACAACATCAGCAGCCTTTAGCCTAGGCCAGGAGAGTCCAGGTAGGTTGCAGGTCACACTCCACAGTTCACTGCTTTGACAGCAGTTGTCCCACCCAGCTGGGCTATCCAGTAACAAAGAGCTGCCTTCAGCTGCTTTGGTTGGTTCTCGTCACAGAACCAGAACCTGAGAGGTGTCATCTTGTCTCTCTGACCCCAAAGCTATAAAGTGCTCCCCACAATACATTCAGTGACACAACCAGTGGCTTGGTAAGCAGCTGCAACTATAGGTGCACTTACAGCTAAGCAATGGCTTTAGAAGAACAAAGTTTGCAGAAAAAAAACTTGTTTCAGTTCTCTTTTTCAGCAAGTTACAAAATGGCTTGGAAAAAAACAGCATTTGTCTTAAAATCTGAAAGCAAACAGGTCTCATAAGCACCATAATAGAATCACCTACCATTTGGTTCAAACAAAGTCCTTCTTGGTATCTTTGATGGGGTTAGATTCCCAGCTGCTACACAGAAGTTATGAGAACTGCACTAAAATAGGCAATTTAATTTTCAAAGAAGAAAACACCACAGATTCAACCAGAATGCTTACTAACAATATTATAGCTGGTCAGTAATTAACTATGGTTCCCTCTGAGCTTTCAGGGCTTTGCTGGCTGCCAGTTTCAAAGACTTAAGTTCATCCAAGAGTAATAAACACAAGTGCTGCTTAGGATTGCTTCATGGACTGGAACACAAGTTAATACCACGATCTGCTGTGGCTGTTACTTACAATGTTAGACTGCTTTCTCCCTGTCCCCAAAATAACTTGTGGTGCTCCTCTTCATCAGCACTGAATCATCAGATCTTGGATTTCAAATGTGACTTTTCAGCATATAAAATCCTCCCCAGAAATTGTTTGATGTTCCTCAGATGACCAAACCACATTCAGCTCTCTACACTCACTTCCCAGCACTCCAAGATGATGGCAAATGTACTTACCATCCTCCTGTGTGGATGACCTCCTGTATGCTGATGTTAACTCCCAACTCCACTTCCAAAAAGCAGCATGCATGCTTTTCTCTAGCAGATTTGTTTCGGTTTCTTCTGTTTTTTTTAACTTCCTCCTGCTGCAGATTACTTCTTCTTAAATACTGAGTTTCAAAACATGCATTGATGAAGTCTTAAGATATCACCAAGTTGTTATTAGCTACCTAGCTTTTAGACTCCAGGTCCTGGTCTCCACATATTCAGCATAATATTTTGCAGTGCCTGACCTGGCTCATGCTGTTGAATGGCTAAGTTCTTACTGCCTTCAGTGCTGTAAGATTAGAGTCTAGATCAGCTCTAGAAGACAGTATTTGAAAGAAGTGCTTGGCTTCAATGCAATCTGCATCCCAGACACAGCATTGCTTAATTTTTAAAACCACCAGAAGCTTCATTTCAAACCAGCAACCCCTCCAAAAACAGTCTCTCTATGCCTAGTTCCTCTCATGAGCAGTCATGCCCAGATACCCAGTCATCCTTGGGCAAATAAGGGAGCAAGCTAGGTCCTTTCAAACAATACAGCTTTCATCTTAAACAAATGGTGTTTGGAGTGTGCAGTGACATTGTCGAGAAGGTTACATGCAGGGTTGAGCTTGAGGCAGCTTCTAAGAAATTTTGTTTCCTGTAAAAATCCAACAGCTGCACCTCAGTCGACACAACGCAGTACAGCAACACTGCTGCTGTTCTCCCAACAGTTCCTCGATCGTCCGGAACCAAAAGAAGCAGTTCCCTAGTTCATTCAGTACTTGAGGAAACTGCAGGGGGTGCAGGGAGTGGAGAGCAACGGCTGAGAGTCAACGAGGATCGTAAGGCAGTATCATATGTCACAGTAAGCTGCGGAAGATGGGAAGGCTAAGAGGAGCCAGAATACAGGTCAGGTACAGCAGAAAGAGGTCTTTTTCTGGGAAGCTGAAGTTGTCACGAATTGCCTGTTTCCCTTGGGAGCAAAATGCAAGCAGTAACTCCAAGGCCAAAAGTAAGAGCAAAGAAGACAGCGGAGCAGATAAGATCATGGTCTGCCCTGCCAGCTCTCTCCTGAATTTGCTGCTACACCTGGGTCACTTATCACTTGAGCTATTACAGATCTGCGTTAAAGCAGGACTTAAAATCAAAGGCAAAGGCACCGTCGTGTCTTTAGACATGAGTTGCCAGAAAGCAGGATCCTGTTCGCCCAAGACTCTGTCTGCCTTATGTCTCTGTCAGGAAAAGAGGCAACTTCAGCAAGCCACCATGCTAAAGATCCAAATTACCTCTGGGAAGTGCCCTTGCCCCTCTGCTGACAGCAGTGGCTGAGCATCCAAAGGAAACGTTTTGGCTAAGTGTCTCACAAGCCCAAATCAGTGTGTCTCCAGCATGGCAGTGAGCTCAGCAACAAAGCCACCTTGCTCTGTGTGCAGGACTGGAATCCTGGCATGAGCTATGCTGACATCAACTTGTTAATGCCTTGACTTCAGTGAGTTCAGGATCATACCACACGAGCATCAGCACCTTCATACAGAGTTCAGGACTTATCAACTACTCCTCCAATATCACCAGTTTAGTTCCAACTGGGAAAGGCTGGGTTGGATCAGGGAGAAGAGCAGCTTCCAGAAAAAGGACCTGAATTTCTCCTCCTCAGCAGCTGTTTCAGCACTGATACACTCTTACCTTCCTCCTCCTCTCCAGCATGCAAAAGCCTGGCTTCCTTCTGCTTATCTGAGCTCACGTATCAGCCCAACATCAACTGCACTTATCTTACTACCAGCTTTGAGCGTTTAAGGATGGAAGTGGGTTTGTAGAGACAATATGATTTATTTGGCCAACTCATGCAATTGGAGACAGAAAAGTTAAAAAAACAGATTGGCAAGTTTAGAGGCAAACAAGCAATCTTTTTTATTCCTCCTTTTCCTTGTCTCTCAGACAAGGCTCCTTCTGCTAGTTACTCCGGTTGACTTGCCACCATCCCACATACAGAGTAAATACATTTCTCACTGTACAGTTAGATGTCACTCAGTGGTTAACGTACTCCCTCTAAAAAGCCTGCTTGGACTGCAGTTTGTTAGAAGAGTGCATTAAAAGATACAGTGAAAGATTTTCTCATGCTTATGTGGGAGGCTCGCTAAGAAGAAGCTGCCAGTTTAACACATTCTCATCTCCAAGAGCTAACAATAGACAAAAATGTCTTCACCACTGCAGGGACTACTACAAAACTACACTTTCCATTTCAAGAGGACTGTGTGGCTGGGCTCCCAACACCAGCAGCTGACAGAAGGATGGGAGGCAGGTACAACCAGGGTCCTTACACTTGAAAAGAGAAATGCTCTAATTATACTTTGTGATAAAAGATTGCATACTCAGATGAGCTGGGGGGAAGAATAAAAGTTATTTCAGGTCAAGAACTGGGAAGTGATTCAGCTGACAAGGCTACAGAAAATTTCAGTCTAAATAAAATAGTGATTCTTTTGTTTGGAAATATTCTTAAAGATCTACTCAGTGTCCACTTCCTAACTATTTGATAAATTCCCTAAAATATCTAACTGTGGACGTGAAACATTAAACTTCAAATACTTAATTTCAAATATCGAACACTTCCTTGGAATAATGTTTTTCAACCTAAAATTAAATATTAGTGCAATGTTTTGGGGGTTTTTTTTGGTTTTTTTGGGAGGGGTGGGTTTAATATTTCCACTGGGGGAAAAAAAACCCAAAAAAACAGTCTTTGTCTTGTCACTTCTCTTGTATGGCATTCACTCTCAAGTTTCACATAGGAAAGGGGACCTACAAACACTAGGAAAAGTTTGAGTATGAGCTGCCTTCCTTGAATACATCTGTCTGTGTATTACAAAAATCACACTCCTCCTCTTCAATTTCAAGGTACCTGGCAACTCAGGAAGCTACTGACTCAATGCTACTGCTGTCCTCATGCCCTCCTGAAGACAAACTTTTTTCTTGCTTGCACAGAGGTTGCTTTGTTTTCTTGCTTACACAGAGGTGATGAATGTGCTGGTCTGGTGGACAGCCAGTTGAACACGAGCCAGCAGTATGCCCAGGTGGCCAAGAAGGCCAAAGGCATTCTGGCCAGTATCAAGTGGTTGTGCCCTTGTAGTCAGCCTTGGGCCAGCCATGGCTTGAGTGCTGTGCTGCTGCCTGCCGCGAGGTTATATTTCCCTGGAGATGTTCAAGAAACATGTAGATATAGTTTAGTGGTCATGGCTGTTGGGTTATAGTTGGACTTGATTTTTAAAGTCTTTGCTAACCTTAATGATTTTATAACACCTCCTCTGTGAGCTCACCCATCTGGCAGTGCATGGAAGGTAGGTCCATTCCTTGGATGAAATATACCACCAGAAAGAGTGACCTGCTTTCTATAGCTCTTGGTGTGCTAAAGCCATACATAGGTCCTCTGGCTGAAACTGAATTTCACCCATGCCTCTGGATCTTTCCTTGTCTACAAAGTGTCATAGAATGGTTTAGTTTGGAAGTGACTTCAAAGATCATCTACTTCCAATCCTCCACCATAGGCAGGGACACCTCTCACTAGAACAGGACACTCAAGGCCTCATCCAACCTGGCCTTGAACACTTCCAGGGAGGGAGCATTTACAACCCCCCCAGGCAATCTGTTCCAGTATCTCATCACCCTCACTGTAAAGAACTTCCTCCTAACATCCAGTTTACTCCTCCCCTCTTCTAGTTAAAATCCATTACTCGTCATCCTGTCATTACAAGATCTTGTAAATAGTCCCTCCCCAGCCTTCCTGTAGGCTCCCTTCAGATACTGGAAGGCTGCTATAAGGTCTCCTGGAAGCCTTCTCTTCTCCAGGCTGGAGCCCCAACTCTCGTAGCCTGTCCTCTCAGCAGAGGCGCTCCAGCCCTCTGAGCATCTTCCTGGCCCTCCTCTTTCTCCAGACACCAGGTGGATACTGCATTTTATTTATTTTTTGTTTTGGGGCTTTTGTTTGGTTGTTTTTTGTTTGTTTTTTTTTTCCATTCCCTTTCCTAGAAGTTCCTGTGAGAGTTGGATGTTGATGGAGACAGAAGCATTAGTACTGAACAAGTCTTTTCAGGCACCAACTCTTTCATCAAGTACAGTGTTTCCAGCAATTTCTGCCCAGAGGAGGATAAAACTGCTTAAGCATTAGATCTTTTAAGTACTATTTTCTCACATTCATTTTCCTTGACTTCCCTCACTCAGTCCATGATTCAGAGACCCAAACAGTCACTAACATACTTTTTTTTTCCCTAGATAACAGTGTCAGGGATGCTTCAAGTCCCTGCAGGTCTGAATTCAAACATGTGCACCCCTCCTAAGGAAAGAAATAGACTCCACAGCCAGACCACCCACAGTTACACTATGTTGGTAACCCCATCTCACCAGTAAAACCTGAGACCAGCAGGTCTTTGCTCTCGCACCATTTACAAATGCCCTTATCAAAAAAGGCATGATCTTCCCACACCATCACACAGGCAGGACCCAAAAGACAAGGATCTCTTGGTAGATCTTCAAGCCAACATTACAAAAATGAAACCCTGTCTCTCTGATGACTTAAAAGTTTTGCTCCAAGGAAGGATTCTGCAAACCTTGCTTAAGGAAATACTTTCTGGTGTTCCCTTCTGCACACATGTGCAAAGCCAGGCTCTATCTCCCAGTGCACATGAGGGTGTTGATGAGCCAGGCAGGATTGCAGCTGAACACTCAGCAGGAAGATGCACAGAGGAAATCATTACTTTTACCATCTATTCTCTATTTTTAAATTCTGCCAGATAGCAGCTTTCATTACATTGCAAATAGTTTTGGCCGTGGTTCCACTGCCTCTTATGTTTATTCAGTCAGATTGTTAAAAATTAATGAAGTGGATGCACTATTGATTTCAAAAGGGCACTTTGCCTAGCATTCCAGCTCAAATACCACTCAGTACTGCTGGGGAAGCCTGTGGAGAGGCAATACAGTTAGTGTGCAACCCAGCCTTCTATTTTAGAGAGCAGAAAACCTCTGGGACACAGTACACAAGTTAAGCATAAGAAAGCTTTCAAAGAGCGGGAGAAGAATTTTTTTTTTTCAAACACAATATCCTTCCCTAAAACTCTTAAGCATAAAGGGTCTCATACTCAAGTATCCAATGCAAAGGTCACCAGAGGATGGAAAGCCTCCCATTGATCCTGGTTAGATAGTAATTTCTTTTTCTTTTCCCTTTTAGTTATTGCTGGCAAACAATGCAATGCTTTTATCAGCTACATAGTCTACTTCCTACTGAAGCTGTGTGAGCACAGACAGTGTAGAAGCAGAGTCTCACACAGCACCAAGAAGAGCAGGGGAGGTGGGGAGCACCTGAAGGCTGTGTAGATGGGAAGGAAGAATTAATGTTATTTCCAAAGTGCCAGGGAGGATGCAAAGGCCAGACATAACTACAGGATGTACAGAGAACAGTGTTGGAATGAAGGAAAAGTAAAAAATGTTTTTGCAGACACACATTTCAAGAATATGTGTATATATATAT
>VWZI01000460.1:410216-470577 GCA_013396835.1 Psilopogon haemacephalus | reverse complement strand
GGAGACTGCCCTCATGAAACCCAAATCCATGAGGTCCCAGAGCAAGTCAGGATAAAGGAGGAGTTCATGTTGGTTGGTGAGGACTGGGCTAGGAACCCCTTAAGCAACCTGGTCATCCATAAATTCATGGGTTAGTAGGTTGAGAGTGGTTCTTCTCCCTCTTTACTCTGCTCTGGTGAGGCCACATCTGGAACAGTGTCCAGTTGTGGGTCCCTCAGTTTAAGGACAGGGAACTGCTTGAGAGAGTCGAGTGCACAGCCACAAATGTGATGGAGCAGAACGTCTCTTATGAGGAAAGGCTGAGGTAGCTGGGGCTCTGTAGCTTGGAGAAGACTGAGGGGTGACCTCATCAATGTTTATAATACATGAAGGGCAAGAGTTGGAAGGACAGAGCCAGGCTCCTCTCAATCATATCCAACGACAGGACAAGGGGCAATGAGTGCAAGCTGGAGCATGTGAAGTTCCATGTGAACATAAGGAAAAACTTTTGTCACTGTGAGGGGGACAGAACAATGGAACAGGCTGCCCAAAAAGGTTGTGGAGTCTCCTTCTCTGGAGACATTCAAAACCTGCCTGGATGCATTCTTGTGTAACCTACTCTAGGCGATCCTGCTCTGGCAGAAGAGTTGGTCTAGATGATCCTTGAAGGTCTCTTGGAACCCCTGGCATTCTGTGATGAAGTGCATCTTATAATGTTTTTCTATAACCACATAATGCTAGGGAATGATCATATTCAGGCTGGATTAAAGTACTATTCTTAATCACAGCAACAAAATAAAACAGTACTAAAAATGAAAGCAAGTATCACCACAACATACTCAGAAGTAAGACAAACATCAGGTGATCTGAGATGTACCTGGGGACGTCAAAACTCTAAGTACAGGATGCAGGGGAAAGGGGACCCTAGCCACAGGTATCACCAGGATGGAGCCACTTGCACTGAAAATCTTCAGCTGCTGACAATTCTTCCATTACAGTGTCATTAACACTGAGGTAAATAGGCAGTTTAAAAACTTAGTCCAAGCACATATTTCTCCCCCCACTCCCCCCAAATTAACACACAAAATCACTGTCACATGATAAAAGAATGATTTATTAGAGCAACTTTATGATAAAATTATATAAAATAACAATTTGTTTTTAAAAGATGTCCACAATATTACCTTGAAACAAAATGTACAGACACTGCCTATAATCCAAATAAAAATAAATTACCATTCAAAAAAACTAAAAGCAAATAAACAAACAAAAAAAAAAATCAGGGCAGGAGAAATAAATCAAAATTATACACAGCATTTCAAGAGGGTGTGGAAAAGAGAAAAACCATGAATCAATTCAAGTTATACAAACGTGTTTCAGCTTTACTCTCAGACAGCTCAGCTTGCATTTGTGTTGCATGCAAATGGAATGATCCAGTGAACAGTTCAGAACAGCAGAATCAGCAGCATAACAACAGCAGAGAGTGAAATAGGCACAATTCAGCACGGGGCACATCAAAAGTGAACAGGTAGTTCTGTCTGGTCTTTGCAAAAGTTATACACATCTACAGAACTTCAAAAATAGCTAGCGTGATCTGCAAACCAAGAAAAAAAACTAGCAGAATCTTGCACTTAAATACTTTACACTCTTTTTATTTTTTTTTTTTTTGCCTCCTCTTTNCTTTTTTTTTTTTTTTTTTTTTCTCTTTTCCTTTTTTCAGTAGGCTGTATGTAAACATTCCACTGCCTGTACCTTTACTAGAACACTCGAAGATGATGCAGAAGTTCTTTCCTCCGGAAGCACAACTATGACACAACAGCAGTGTAGATACATTTAGGTCCTCACTCGCAAAGCCCACACACATTCTCACAGAAGTTACATTCACACCATCAGATCAGAACAGAGTAACAGGTTTCTACATTTGAAATCATCCAACTGACAACATGGTTTTCAAGTATAGCAGAAGAGCTGAAGGCTGGGATTTTAAAAGGTGCTCACAGTGTCAGGTACCCAAAGCACATGGAAACCCAAAAGGACCTGAGCACTTGCTTCTCTAAGACTTTGAAAATCCCACCCTTCATTACATTTCTTTAGTCAGATATAAAAAACACATGAAAGCAATGTGATATGAGAGTGACCCACAGGCTGGTGTCCCCCTGTCAAGCGCAATGCAAGGACCATCCATAGCTCATGGCAACCAACAGGTATCTTACAATCCTGGGCCACTCTGATACGCCACCACACACCTCTTAGGTTCCCACTGGAGTCACACAGGGGCATGTTTCTGTGGCTGCATACAGTACTGCTTGTAAGAATGAACAATCAACACAGGACTCAGTCAGGTGGCTGGCTCTTTGGTTTATCTGGAGCAGACAAGTGCAAATGTGGCTTACTTCAGAAGTAATGAATACAAGAAAAGATGTGTTGCGTTTCAATATTGACTAGCAAAACTGTCTTAAATGCAAAGATCCAAGCATGGACATTGCTTCAGGACACAGAAGCATTGTATGGTTTGGCTGAGTCATAAATGAAACAAATCAAGCTGTGCATCCTCCCCTTACCTTCACAACCATTTCCAGATTATGAAACAGACACCTATTGATGCATCCTTATTAATAGTTTGAAGAGGTACCATAGTTTGCAGGCTGATTGATGTAAGGTGTCTGTGGGCTCTCTCTCAAGTTCAGAACAGAGAAACCAAGGAAGAAAATCCATCTCCAATGTGTTTATGAATGAAAAAAATCAAGCCATTTTTCTAATGGAAGTAAACAGAAATCCCATCAAAGACACATCATAGAGAAAAAAAATCCACTAGAGCATAGCCATGAAGATGTGGAAACATGGTTAACAAATAATACATAAAAGTCAGATGTCTGAGTAATTAATTTGCTTGTCTTTACAGCAAAAGTGAAATTAACAGCAACATCTTATCTGTGAAGGCCCTTCAATTCCCAGTTTGTTGGGGTAGCACCTGGTAGGTTCAAACCCTAACCAAGAAGGGCTTGAAAAATTGTGTCTCATATGTCAGGAATGATATCACCACCTATAGTAGTCATCAAGGACACAGTCAGGTATTTCAAGAAAAGACAAATCAGAATAAATGACTGAACTAACACATTCAGATAGTGCGTGTATTACAGGCAGAAGAACATCAAGGGCAAACTTTTTTTATTCTGCATTCATCTATGTGAAGTCCAGCAGATTTCTTCATGGAAGAGCATCTCCACACAAGCAGATGAGTCTTACAACCTACCGGAAATCTTGGAAGGATATTTGCACCTGTTGCTTACCAGCCAGCATCTTGCACACTCAAAAGAAACTAATAACCTGTTGGTAATACTCCCATTTGGGGATCAATCCTGTTTCTGCTGAAATTGATAGAAAGCTTCTAATGGCTTCACCAGGAAAGCAATCATAGTCTTCATTAGTAAGATTAAACACTTTGTGAGCATCCCTATTTATTTAAATTATTTTAACAAGTTTCCACTGTTACAACATTCTAGCAGAAAAGCTCAAGTAACTACTGAAACTAAGGAATCCACTATCCACCCTAAAATATAAAGTCAGCACACAAGAAGCAGTCAAGCTTGGGAAACCATTGTCACCGGTTAAACTACACACTGTATGAGGGTAAAGTGGAACTCATCTGCTCACCTTTCCCAGTAAACATATCCTCCACAGCTACAAAAGAATTTCTTTACCTGATTACAGTTTGTTGTTCAGGAAAAATGAAAAAGGAAATTGATACAAGACAGAAAAAAACCAAACCTGTGAGCAAGCATATCTGGAACAGATCCCCCTCAAAAACCTTATTTCTTGTTCTTGAAATAGCAAAAATTGCTTAGTGTTTTGCAGTTTAACTGAAAGACATAATAGAAAAATCAATTTTTTCTAAACAAGAAATTGCTCAGTGCAACTGCACATAATCCTTAGTGTTTCTAGGATTATAACAGACCAAAACTAAAATCCAGACAAAAACACAAAAGGTACCAAGAGCTTGACACTGCTGAGTAGTTTTTAAAGAATACCACAGACTGGTGGGCTTCAAGCACTTTGGCATTAAAAAACTCATAACAGAACTAGCCATAAAGGTGGAGCTACATTGACGCCATTGTTTTTTCAGTGCTGTCAAGTGAACGCTAGTTCACAGCAACTGTGCAATTAAGTTTATTACATGAGCCATTGGAACAGATGTTTTTCTTAGCAATTAGCAAATCACAAGCATCTTAGTCTTTGGCCCAGCCAAGAGCATGTGTAGCTCAGTCTGAAAAGATTGTATATTTAATTAAAAAAAAAAAAGAAAAAAAAAGTAGTAAGCTTAGGGACAGAATTTGTACTGAGATTATGAAAATTTGACAAGCTAAACTGTATCTACCCCAAACTTTGGGTCTGAGAAATCATCAAAAATAGTAACTGTAGGAGTAGTCTTTATATTAACATTATTAACTTTTACACTTTCCCAAGAGAAGAACAAAGGGTTTATCCTGCCTTGTTTTGGAGTTTTGAACTGGGGAGGGGAAGGTTAAAAAAGGATTGGAAAGAATTCACAACTTCAGTGTAGTTGTCCTTTTATGACCACTGGAGAGGACTTCTTACCCAAATGCAGTAAGAGCTTCTCCTAGAAACCCAAGATATTGCACGATCATTCTGTTGGATTTGCACCTTGATTCCAACAGGGTAGTAATGCTTCACTTGTACACTTAAAGAAAAATATCAAATTAATAAATCAAACCCAAATATAGTACCAAAACCAGGGTGTTGAAATTGAGCCTCATTACAACTGAATAATTATAAACAGGCCAATGCAAGAACACTTCAGCCACAGCAGTATTGAATTGGAGCGTCTGCAAAGCCTGTTTGCAATGGCACATTGGAAGAGTGAGTAATATTCTAAAAATCAGTTTGCCTTTGCCTCTATGCTGAATATGTGCTGCTCCACAGTGCTACTCTTGTTTAAAAGGCATACACAGACTTTCCATTCACCCTCACAGCATAGATTTTTTNTTTTTTTTTTTTTTTTTTTTTTTTTTTTTTTTTTTTTTTTGTGCAATGTGTTGGCAATCTAAACAACTGCTCCACACAAACTGTCCACAAACCACTCATACACAATACTAATGCAACAGTAGATTACAAGATGATAGCAATACAAAATATCAGATCAGATCACATATTTCTCTCCATCTGGAATGAAATTTGAATCTTGTAAGCTAGAAGACCCACAGTTCGATTTCTGTGTGTAGTTTCTCATCTGTGCTGGGGACAAAGTCTCCAGTGTGGACCCAGAAGTGTTAGCAGTCCTGACTTTAGTGGCTGTAGATTGTTTAGCAGCAGAAGATACTTTGTTACTGGCAACTATATCCAAGTTTCCAGTAGGGTCAATTATAGCATTTATGACTGAGGAAAAAAAAAAGAAGAGACATAACACACAGATGTTAGCAGCACTCAGCAGTTTCTAGACAGAAGGTTGCTGCCTTCATTTTGGCGGCAGTAGACCTGTAGGCAGTGCGCATATTCACTTCGGTCACAGTACTCTCTTCACTAGTACTTTCAGACCTAAATAGCTTTAACAAGCAAAAACTTTCCCAAACTGAAGCTATGAGGACACTCAACTTTCTTGTTAAATTGGAAAAGATGAACTACAGCAGGAGCCCAAAATGACACCTGTATGTTTTTAAATGGCTTTATTAAGCTTTATTAAGGTGATGCAAGAGCTTGTCTTGCCTTTTCTACTGCACAGAGCTCTGCGTGCGAAACTCAAGTCCAAAAAGCACAGCACAGCTTATTGGCTGAACGAGCTGCTAGATATTATTTCAGCAGAAAAAACCTTTGCCAGCTCTTCTTATGGGATTACACTAATTACCACAAACAAAGCATTTCCACAGCAACAGATTCCACATTTCAAAAGACAACCATTTTCTTAAAAATTGGCAGCATGGGATAAATCTGCTGTTCATTCTGTATGTGCTCACCAGAGTGCACCAAACTAACTCAACTTCTGCATCCTTTTCCAGTCTTCATTGGCAAATCATGACACACTATCTCATTTTGTGCTACTGAAATTTGAGAGACAAAAAAAGTACTTTAAGTGACTAACCTTCAAGCTGTTTTTGAACTCGCCTGAGCTCCTTCAGAATAGAACTTATTTCCTAGAAATAAAATGAAAATTAAAATTAAATATTAAGCAACTAACTACTCAACTGATGCAGGAATCTAGTCTTACTCTTTCTGCCTTGTCTGATTAAGAAGATTCAAAGTCAGTTCCAGCCTTGCTTGTTTAACAGAAAAGACAAAGCTTGTATCTGTATTGAAGTGCATTTGGTCAGTGCACAGGGACCTCTGCTCTGCATCATTTCACCAAGCACTACAACACCCTGAGTTCATAGCCAGAGCAGAGGAGTGGATTTTAGATTTGAAATGCTGGCCAGATAAACTGTGCAAAGGCTCCTCAACATCCCCCATAATACCAAATACGTTAACATATCTGTAAACTCAGCTCCTAGGCCAGACAAAGCAGCTGGCCACATACACACTGCGTGTAGCACCAAGCTACAGAGTGACAGGTATGCTTAGCATTAACTGTATTTGCTTGATTCATTATTGTACTTAAGCCACTACTAGTAATCCTGAATGACACGAGGGCACAAGCCCTACCTTAGGACTTTAGTGGTTTTTTTTTTATTGCCATATTATCATACTGTTACAGGTGAAAAAAAACCCAAACATTCATGAGAAACACCTGTCTACAACTAATTCTGTGATAAACACACCATAGATGATGTTTTGGCTGATGTTTAAATGATGTCTAACAACCCTGAACTTAAACATCTGTTGAAGATGAATTACACGGAAAGAGTGAAAGAGTTTGGTGACAACAGCTGAAGGCACTCACTTTGTCATGATCTAAACAGGATCAGTCTCAACACATGTAAATGGGCTGGACATCTCAGAAATTAATTTGAGAAGAGCCACAGTTTCTTGTTTTGGTTTCTTACCGGTTTCATGGATGAAACCCTTCAGTATTATACTTGTTTCCATGGTCTTACCTTGTTTGATGTCTTCAGAATTGGCACTTCATTTTCTGAATTCATTTTGGCCTCCATCTCCTCCCAGGTCCTTTCTGAGTTTTGAAACAGAATCCTGCAGCACAAGAAGTGGTGCAGGTCTTAAAACTGCTATCCAAAAGCTGCTTGTTTAAAAGACTTAATTATCACAAGATGTACTGACAAAAAAGACTAGTGGATTAGTAACTGGACAAAGTTCCTTTGAGCTGATTTTGGAACTTCTCTAACTGATGTCTTCTACAGCAATAGGAACTTTTGAAAAGCTTTCACATAGTTGGTGATCTGCAGGCTTTCTGAGAGCCTTGCGACAGAGGAGACAATCCACTCATTTTCTGCTATATCTTTGCACAGGCAACAGTCAAAGTTAAGGCATCAACAGGAATTAAAAATCCAACACTAAAATTTCAAAGGCCAAACGTAGGAGGAAAAGAGACGGCAAACAATTTTATTACCTCTCATTCACTACACAGTCTCCTACATCTACATTCCCTATGTCTTGATAAAGAGACTTTCCAAGGTGTGTCAGAGCATTATCTTCCACAAGTAGCAAGTCAACAAACTCAGGCCAGGGACAAAAAGTTACTTACTTCATTTTTTCAGCTAGGTTTTCTGTATTTTCCCGGATTGTATGCGATAACTGGGACACCGGGTTCAACATCAGATTGTCAAAGATTACCTAGAATACAAGGGCAAATAAGAGAACTATTACCAAAAGTGGCATATGATAAAAATGGATTTTTTTTTTTTTAATAGTAAATGATCTCTACTGAAATATCTTGATCTATGTGGGCAATACTTGAAGCTCAAGGGTGATTAAGATGATATGTAGCTTTGTTGCAGCACTCTGGCAAAAAGTTTTTTTCTAAAGACTGAGTTGTCTCCAGCAACATAACTGTTTAAGCATTTCTAAAGAAAAAGCCCTCACAGGCACTTCTCCACTAAAAACAAACAACAAAACAGAGAGCCAATTCACAACACAAGAAGTCCCACAAACAGTCTCACTGAAACCATTTAATGTTATACAACTTCAAGTCACCTTTGCAAAGTATTCCACTATGCCACATTACATTTTATTAAAAACAGCAAAAGACCCACCAGACCCCAAACATTCAAGTCCCATAACTCAGAAAAGCCTCCAGGCTTCTGACAGGAAAGCTCACATAAGCTGGGACACTCTGAACCCGCACCTTTTATTCAGCTTTGGCACATCTACAGGAGTGAGGAATTGCTTCAGGTCAGTTACAGAACAGGATCAGTACCAGTGGCTCAGTAGTTCCCTTTCCATTGGCCCATCCAAGTCACAGTTCACCTCCAGAGCAGAGTGACTGTGCTGGAGCTTAGCTTTCCTCTCCTGCCTGCACTGCCTCCCCACAACTTCTGCTCCAGCTCTTCTGCCCCAAACAGAGCTAACAGGCCAAACACAAGCAGAAGCACGGCTGAGTGCTGATGCAGCAGCAGCCTGCTCCTCTACTCCCCAGCACCATCACTTCACTACACTCCTTACCCCAACACCATCCCCAGCCTCAAGTTTCAAGTCACGATTCCTCAGACTTTACCATCATCCCAGCTATTTCCAGGTCTACTTTCTCAGTCCAAATGGATTGCTTCACAGAGAATCATAGAATGGTTTAGGTTGGAAGAGACCTCAAAGATCATCCAGTTCCAAACCCCTGCCATAGGCAGGGACACCTCCCACTAGAACTGGTCGCTCAAGGACTCATCCAGCCTGGCCTTCAACACCTCCAGGAAGGGAGCAGCCACAACCTCCCTGGGCAACCTGTGCCAGTGTCTCGCCACCCTCACTGGAAAGAACTTCCTCCTAACATCCAGTTAAAATCTCCCCTCTGCCATTAACCCTCATCCTGTCATTACAAGACCTTGTGAATAGTCCCTCCCCAGCCCTCCTGTAGACCCCCTTCAGATATTGGGGGCAACACAGAACAAGTGGCTTGCTGTCTGCAGGGCCCAGTAAGCCAGCTGTGCCACATCACTCAAATCCAACTGCAGAAACTGCTTGTAAGGCCCAGCGGATTCTACCACTGCATCTCTAAACAGGATGCCACTGAAATTTGCACAACTGATAGCTTAAAGTTGAGATTTTTCTCTTTAAAATGGCAGTGAGATAGCCATGGGTTCTGACACCGAATGCTTCCCTCTAAACAACTGGCCAAGTCTCAAGTTTTACAGAACAGAGGAAGCTTCCAGTCAGTATTGGTAAGAAGGGCGATTCTGTTCCTCTTTTTCTTTTATAAACACTCCTTCTATGCCTACAAGTCAGGGCTCTTGAGAAGAGCTTTTTTCTTTTCTTTTTTTTTTTTTTTTTTTTTTTTTTTTTTGAGTAGCATCCTGCAGCTTAGAAAGAGCAGGTATACATACTGCAGCTTAAAGCAATGCCATATATAAAGAAAAAGGTGGCCTGCCTCCTCACGGTTTCTTGTCCTTGTTTTTCTTGAGGGATCCTCTTCTCTATTATCGTTCATATTTTGGTCAAAATCCTTCAGTTCCACTGATCCTGGAGGCACTTTCTGGTAGTTCAGACTTGCTTCTGGAATGTGCTGCACCAACTTGGAAATAATGAGTAATGAGTCATTAAAAATTAGTAGGGAAGGAGGCACACAGGCACTCTCTGCAGGTACTGCAGATTTTCAGTCAAGCCCCAGAGGAACACTGATTCAAGTAAGTCTTGTTCAGACAGGTATGGGTTCCTAAGAAAACTACTAGACTCAAATCCTGCAAGCATCTACCCACTGGAGTCATTCTGTGAAAATCATTGGGGCTGTTCCACTTTACAACTTTCAGTCTTGAGCACATAGCTGAAAAGTACATATTTGCCTTTTTTGGATTTAGTTAAAACACAAAAAGGACCTGTTGTCCTATATCATATGTTTCAATACATCAACACAACATTAAAGACACACTAAAATTAAACAGAAACCATTTAGTTACACATGGAAGAGATGGAAATAGCAATACAAACCCATTGATAACACCAATACTTAACAGAAGAACAGAAAAGACAAGACAGCTACTCCTGTTTGGTTGACTGACTCACAAAAAAATTCAAAACAAGGGGAGAAGAGTAACAGTGACAAGACAGAGACACAAAAATAATGGGATGGAAAGTGCACCTGAGATGGATATGCCAGCCGAAAAGATCTACGAGCAATCTGTGTTAAAACAGAAAGAAAGAGATCAATGCTAGTGAATGACTGTGACAGCAAGTATCAAAAAGAACACACATTCTGGGGTTATTTTGAGTTGGCATTGCCAAAAGCACATTCCTGAGGACCAGCACTTGATGTCCACTTGCCACAAGCACTAAAGTCCAGTTCTGCAGAGGCAGCCTCAGGCAGCTCCCCAGCTACTTCAAAATGGAGTGTGCTAAGTGAAGTCCAGCAGGCTCTGAGCACAAACAATAGGGTAAACATATAGCCCAGGAAGCTCTTTAGTTGGCAATATGCACAGCTCTTGAGAGGACACCAAGTGCCATCCAAGGCTCAGGCCCCCAACACTATGCAACAGCACCTGGGTTATGCACAGGCAGAAGGTATGAGATATTATGATAGAGGGGCATCACAGCCAAAATGTTCAGCTAGAAAGCTTCTCTCTTTTCTAAGCATCCTCTCATGAAGTGCAGGAAAAGTAATTTAGGCTGCTTGCAGTGATCAAACGGTGTCAGAAGTCAATGAGATATTGTTACAGTCCAGCAATTCACAGCATGACCAATGGAAAATACACTGAAGGGCAGCACCAGCTCTCCCATCACCAGGAGATTTCCATGTGTGACCTGGTCTCTTTCCATGGTTTCTGTTCTGTCACACCTGTAAGCACTTCCTCTCATCATACCAACACTTACAATAAGTATGTTTAACAATATCTTAACAAACATAACTAGACTCTTTTTACTGTATGATTACCAACTTTAAAAAAAGACTAATCAAAAGAATTCCACACATGGCTAAAATTCACAGGAGTGGCCCATGATTTGGGATGACCCACTTGACTTCACTTGCAGAAACACAGCTGCCAATTTGACTGCTTGTCTCTGCAGGAAGCTGGGTCCTGTAAAATCTACACAACCACAACCCGATGCATCCCAAACAATGCATGGCTTTGGTAAACAGGAATTATGGTCATTTCACCCTGCTGAACTCTTTTTGTTTTGTTTTGTTTGGGGGTTTTCTGCTTAATTTGTAGCAGTACTCAGTTCAGTATGCCAAGAATCTGGGTTATTATAAACTATACAGCTAAGGCTACAAAACCAAACCAAAACAACCTCAAGCATGCATAGGGAAAACTGAACATCTCTCTTGCAAACACCCAAGCCAGCACTGGACCTGAAAGGACAGAATATGAAGACAACAGCTTAAATCTAAGGTTTTGTCTCAAATGCTAAGAGAAGGGTCATAATTTTAAATATTTAACCAAGCTCTATAATAAGCAATTTACAAGCAGCCCATTTGAGGCCAAGAAGTGCTGGGCCACACACTAATGAAGCTTCTCATTTGACACTAAACTCTTCTCAATAGTGAATCCAGCAACAGTACTTATTTTTCATGCATCTTTCCCCCCTTTATTAGAATACGTATAAACAGTTAGCAGTAGAAAATCAAGACCTAGCAGAACACAGCAAGAGCTAGAGCAGTATGAGACAAACATTTTTTATTGACATACTTCCTTTTATTAGCTGTTTCAATACATTACTATCATAATCACAGTAGCTGTTTCTCATCACTAAGTCCTTCCTCAGAATATTTAATATAAAGTAGTTTAATAAGCACTCAAAAAATTCAATGCTTAGCATCACACTCCTATCTTCAGATTCTTACTAGCAACTTCCCTGCATTAAGCCAAAACAATTCTTCTAGCATAGATTCAACAGCACCCAGACCAGAAATGTGTTTGCTAACTCTAGTCCAGTTCCAAAGATGAGATGTGATGTGTGTTTGTTAAATCTGTGGCAGTTTATATTGCTCCCATTCATAACATGATCCCCAGGATGCACAAGAGGGGCTGGATCCTGAACTATACAGGATTCAACTCCACTTCTAAGCATCACCAGTAGAAAGTTCTGCTGATTTAACCTGTTCCAGGCTATCACTAACAGGTGGCAGCTTTTGGGTGTAACTCAAATGACCTCTCAGACACTGGCCCCACTGAAAGCACATTGAACACAGATAAAAATTCTCCAGAGTACCACGGGCTGGAAAATCCCCAGGGTGGTTGGACAGGACATAACCAAATATTTTAATTCCATCCCATCCTCCTGCAAATCTCTATATAATCAGACATTACAGCTTGTTCTTCCTCTTCTGCTCTTTGTGCTTTGCTCTTGCCTCTCTCACCTTTTCCCTGCTCCCTCACTTAACTTTGTTTGGGTTCTGCTGCATGTAGGAGGTAAGCTCTACTGTGGCAGGGACAGAGAGAAAGATAACATTTCATCTGTGCAACATGGCCTTTGGGCTTTGGTCTGGGGAGGACTCAGGCTTTGATGGGTTATATACATATAGAGAGAGAGATAGCTTTTTTTTCCTAATTACCTTTTGTATTCAGTCTACTTTTGTAACTTATAATTTCATTTAACTTCCAAATTCCATGCATGTGTTGTTATTTACTCCTTTTGCAGTAAATTTCACATTCTGTCTGGTGCAAAACCATCACACTATCCAACCCTGTCTGGAGTAAACCTAGATGAAAATGGCGGTTTCAGCCACCACTTTTTGAACACACAGAAGGTAATGGCTCCTGATACCGCTTCCTAAGTTCCAGTGCTTGTCCTTTACAGCCCCATCAGATCTCAAAAACTGCCCTAACAGTGGGTATTGTCAGGATCACTTCCTATGCTGGGTCTTCTGACTACTGTGACTGGCTGACTGGCACGTCCCACACAGCACATAGTGCTGCTAAGCCGCATCGCAGAGAAGCTCGTCTGAGTTCAAGCAATCCTGTCATTCAGTATCAACTATGTGATTTGGAGCCCATCCTGTTGTACAGAGTAGAAACGCTGCGTTTCACAGGTGCTCTTCCTCTAGCAGCAGAGGACATACCCCTCTGTACTACCTGATTTATGGTCACACCTTTCAGTGGCCCTTGAAAAAAAAAAATAGTTACAAAGATTTTCTGGAGGGAATTGGGCGCTGAGTATTGGTCATTACCAACACATCTAAAATGCTTCATTTGCAAGTGAGAAAGGTACATTTGTCAATATAACTGCCGGAGAAGAAGGATACAAAAGGCAGTTTTGTAGGTGTGGCACTTAAAAGGAAGCAAAGCAATTGAACACTCAGAGACTGAAGTTATTTCAAAACACTTGTGCACTGCAGCTCTGCAGCTCCAAGCAACCCAGGCAGAAAACCCTCCCTGAGCAGGCCACAGCTGACCAGCTTAGCACAAGACATACTTGCCTGATTTTCTAGTTATATCCCTAAACATCTGATTTGCACCTTCAGTAATAACCACAGCAGGGTTACAAGGCCTCCTGTAACTACTGTCTTGGCAGGCTTGGTCCTCAGCTCTGAACCCTACTTTGGACAGGTCTGCAATTCTCACAACTGTCAAAGATAGCAGAAGGCCAAGAAGTCCATCTAAACAGCAGATAAGGAGAGCTGTGTATTTTCTTAAGCACCGGCTGGCAGTAAACAGGAGGGATTTTGGATTTAAACAGCAGCAAAGGCAATTCTGCCTTAGCAGCTGTAGCCTTCTGGTGA
Organism: Psilopogon haemacephalus; assembly: GCA_013396835.1. Lineage (NCBI taxonomy): Eukaryota > Metazoa > Chordata > Aves > Piciformes > Megalaimidae > Psilopogon > Psilopogon haemacephalus. The sequence goes on along the minus strand of VWZI01000460.1, from coordinate 456,830 downwards.
CCTCACAGCCGAGTTTGATCTGAGCTGAGTCCCTGCACTGAGTCAAATGAAGAAATCACCAGCGTACACAAACCATGCTACAGAGTTCAGGAGGAAGCCACAGCTTCACTGAAGAGCTGGAGAACAGGAATTCCCAAGATAACTGCCTTCCTCCTTGCCAAACCTGTTGGCTGGAGAAAAGAGCACCTGACCTTCAATACATAGGTGAAGGGAAGTGGACTCAAGTAACACCTGCATAGCATTTCAACAGCCCTAGCAGAAAGGACAAAGCAGAGGTACAAAATGCACAGCTGACAGAGAGCATGTAGCCAGAGCACACAGTCAGAACTTTGTCTGAAACGAAGTTCACTGGCACAGAGGCATCCTGCTCCTGGCAGCATCCACTGCTCCATCCTGTTCCTCAGATGCAAAGTCCAACTAGCTGCCATGAGATCCTACATAAATACTGAACGCCCACCTCTGGCAAGGTTGGCTGTGATAGAGAGGACGGCAAAATAAAGAGTAGCCTAAACAGATTGTAGTCAATCTTTCTGTTGGGTGTATTCAAGCACAGAGGTGAGGGGTTTGTAATGCTGCAGCAACTAAGTATACTGCTCAGGTCTCCCACCACAAGTATGCCCTGTCTACTTACTGGCATTCAAAGGCAGCTTGTTGTTTGGGATCTTACCTCTTCTCTTGCTGATATGGTGGAAGCAGGAGTGTTGGGCACAGAGCTGAAGGAGGTGCTTGGTCCCGTCCCTGATGAACTCTGTGAATCTCCATCTCCAGCGACATCATGAATCTCTCGAGCAAGGATGGCCACATCCTTCACCAAAGTCTGGCTGAGCCTAAAGCACAAGGCATACAGCAGAACCATTAGGATACATGATTCAACAAACCTCAGTCATAAAATATAAACAAGGAAGTTACAAAAAGTTTGTGGTAGTTATAACCTCTGCAGAGGCTGGGGAAAGCTGGGGTTTTTGGATGCCTTGGCAGGGCACTGAGGAATGCTTTGGCTGCATACAAAATAAATTCACACTGCTTCTGAGCCCACCAATCTTCAAAGCAGAGATTTGCTAAAGAGCAAATTCTAGTGACTACACAGTACCAGAAAATATTAGAGATAATCCATAAAGAAGCTTTACAGTATTGTTCCCCTGCCCATCCACTCTACCACTCTACTTCCTGTTTTGTTATTTTCTTCTTCTTCTTTTTTTTTTTTTTTTTTTTTTGTTTTGTTTTGTTTTAATATAACACAGTCAATCTGCCTTCTTGGGATTTACTTGTTTTCCTTAAAAAGCCCTCACAAGGAAAAAAAAGTTTTTTTCTTTGTTACATAAGTAAATAAAACCTTAAACTATCTTTCTTCTTCCTTGTGATTTACAGAGTGTAAATCAAAATATTCCACCTTCTCCAGAAAAGCTGAAGGATAATCAGAGTCAGCACAGCATAACTTAGTTTCTGCAAACCAGATCCCTCTAAGTCTTGAAATTTCAAGGCCCTTGACAGCTGTCCAGTTAAACACTCAGTGACTGCAGCACTCTGCTCTGCTTGCTGTACATCTCAAAAACAGTCTCTGGATTGTTGCTAACAGAACTTTAAAAACACACCATCCCTTCAGACAAAAAGTAGCTGTTGTGGTAATTTTAAAGAAAAGCTTCTGAAAGAAAAATATCTTCTAGCTAATCAGCTTCATCTGAAAGATACCTTCTTAAAATGAGAAAAGGCAAGTTATGGGATAAATCTGTCAGTTCATCAAAATATTTTCTCAGAAAGAAAACGTTTAATTAATATGCTTGAACTAATAACAGTTTGATGTCCTTGCCTAAGGTGTCCTCTGCCCACACTGGTTTGGACAGAGCTGTGACCGAATGCACCCATTACGTGATTCACTTACTGTAAACAAGTGGCATTTTCCCTTTTAACTATGACTCCTCTAAACCCCTCCCAGTTAATTTGGGAGCAGCAACGGAAATCAGAACTGCAATTATGAAGCAGACTCTGTGACTGAGCCTTGCAATATGCAGCGCCAGACGAGTCTGACGCAACCGTTTATTTATAGCTGCAGCAACCCGAAGCACTCCCCACGCTACAATTGCTGTTCCAGAGGGAAGACAGCATCTCCCACACACACTTTTCATACAGCACAGGTAATGCAGCCTAGCTAGAATGCTGACACACTTCTGAGAAGCTTGACAGCAACATTCACAGAAGAAAAGCTGTTCTGGAGATCAGCACAGCAAGCATAAGGGTGATGTGGACTGCTGACCAAAAGCAGACAGAAGATGACTTCCTCAGCTGAAAGTATTTCAAGCATGGCTATACAGTGGAAGACCAGTATTTCTGGAAAATTGGCATAACACTGTTGCATTCTAGAGATATCAAACCTCAAACACCACAGTTTAAAAAAAGAATTTGTTTGCTTCACTGATGAGTACCTCCAGGCAACCACCAGACCATCAGTACACAATAGGTTCGGTATCCAGGGACATCAAACTAAGCAAAGGCAACTCATTTACACAGATTTTCTTGTTTGGATTCAGTTGTGCCAAGCAAAAAGGTTTCTGCCCTACAGCAACTGCTTACTGTTCCCTTACTGGCTTCAGGCAAAGCAGCTTCAGTAGTTTACACATTCAGTCTTTGCTAATTCATTTGGCTACCCAGCAGAAAATTAGGACAGTTCACACCTGTGTGCATACGGTGACTTCCTGTGGAAAGCAGAAACAGGTATAAACAGCCACATCTTTTGACAGACTTAGAGATAGAAGAAAATAACCTGTTGACAGCTTGACCAAGAAACAAAGACAGCTTTCCTGCACTGTGGCATGTTTTAGAGGAAAGATGCAACTAGCATTGACTAGCACAGGCTGTAAAGCTTCATTAAAACCTTTAAAGTCTGAACATGCTGATGTTCAGGTATGAAAGAGACGGGGGGGGCACACCAACAACAGGAGAGATCACCTCTTCTTCTACCTCCACATCCTGGCTTGTTTTGAACACCAGCAAAAGCCCTCAATCCATGTGAGTCCATGCATAGAACACCTCCTCACCTGGCTATTTCTGCTATCTCTGCTGTTTGCGCCATGAAGTTGTAGGGGTCAGGCTGGTCAAAATCTTCATCATCATCTGTTTCTCTGCCATTGTGCTTCTGCTTGCTCAGCCCAGAGCCACGTATCCTTGGTGTTTGTGTGGCTGTTGAAGTATGGGAGCGTTTGTGTTTAGGGGAGCTGTGATTTGAGCCATATTCCTCCTCCGAAGTAGAAGTGTAATCTGAACCCTGTGGTCTCCGCCTTGATGCTTATAAAAAATGAATTGGTTTCAGACTGAGGAGAAACTATTAAAGAAAACTACAAAAGGGCAAAAAGGTAATGCAAAACTAGCCCAAGAGCACAAAGAAAGGAGAGTTTCTGTGCAAATTTTAAATTAAACAGTACATTCTTAGAGCTTATTTCAAACGTGAGCACTTCTGTGGCTCCCATTTACTATACAAATTTGGAGTGTGAAATTCCAATGGAAAAGCAAAACGACTGTCTTAACAAATCCAGTGTAGTAAATTACTACCACAGATTTGGCTTTCCATGCACAGAAGCTCTGTGTATAAGTAGCACATGTTCCAGACTCCTCATAGTCCCACAGAAGTTGTTTTCTAAAAAGAGCCCAATTTTCAAGCCTGCAGACACCTTTCCAGCTGCAAATACAAGCAAAAGGAGGGATTCTGAGTGAAGAACAGACTATGGTGCACAGTGTTACATGTAAGAGTCCACACCCCCAGATTCACCTGCCTCCCAATTCACCATTAACAACACTCTACAAGAAAGTGTGTTCACACAGTTAGGTCCAACCTCTGGAGCCAAGTGGAAACTGTCTACTTATTTCAGCTGGTTCGGCATATCTATAGACACTCAGGTCCTCCTTGCACAGGAATAATCAACATGTCCTTATTCAAAAGCTGGCCTCCCAGTGTTTGCTGCTTCACTAAACTCTCTATGGATACTGCAACATTCCCTCCCTGAAGAATCCAAACCTACTAAACACATAAATCAGTTTACTTAAAGTAATATCAAACACTAAAGGTTTTTAACACATCACCTAAAAGCTTTGCTGAGTTACCAGGATTGTCATAACCCTGAAGCACTGCAAGCAAATTAAACCAGCATCAAAGACCATAAAACAAAAATAATCAATTTGGCATAGAAGAGGCAGGTGGAAGTAACAGATAGTTACTGTTCGGGGTTTTTTTTGTGAAAAAAGCATTCCTAGACATTGCTATCCCTGCTATAGATACACAAATATCTTGACTTAGGATTCTCATATATATATATATATATATACACACACACAGAGGAAATAAATTTGCTCATATTCCACCATTAGAGATAATTTTTTAAAACACTGGTCTAAACCCAAGAGGTCACCCTGTCACTGAATAGCAATTTTTTTTTATGAAGAGCCTGATTTTCCATCCCTGTATGCCAAGGGAAATGAGAATCAACTCCCACAGTTACCATTCAAATTATACTGAGTAAACAAACCATGTACACAGAGGAGCAGGGGAGGACAGGCCCTTAGTTTTCAGAATGGATAACTCAGATTATTCTGATGTTATCTAAGTGTTCCACAAAATTACTTCAGATGGCCTGACAACCTACTGGTATTTCTTGTCTCACAGCCAGAGAGTTCATCCTGCTCCTCTTACAGAAATTAACTTTCTCCCACTGGGAGGTGGAAACTATTGTGGTTAGCTAAACACCTTAAGAAACCCTTGAATAAATCAGCCACACCTGCCTCCTTACTCCCAAGGCTTGACACTCACTGCTTCCAAGGGTTATTATATCATGCTAAAAATGTCTTGATGGCACAGTGCAATAATTCAGTTTATCAATAACTTTTTTTGTGCTAGGTGTTGATTCACTGTAATTCTAACAGCATTAGTAGAGAAACATGCATCACGCACTTGGCACAGCACAACAAAGCATGAAGTACACTACAATACTTAGGTTAGTATTTTAAAGGCAACTAATTCAGAGAAAGGATTAGCATCATTTGCTGCAACTATGCACAAGGAAAGATATTAGCATGCTGCTATAGAGCTCTGAAAAATCAAAAACCAATTCATTTAAAACAACTGGCCAATGCTTATTATAATTTTTCTCTAAATGATTTGAAGTCTGTGATCCAAAATGGAGATGGACTGCAAAGACTGTTTCCTGTTCAGGAAACTATGACCAAGTTATTTTCCTTTAGATTTGTTATTGTTTAAAAAGAAGTCAATAATAGCATCATCTCGAAGAAGGCAAAAGAGACTGTACATGACCTTCTAGCTTATTCACATTCTGATTTACATGCATATATAAATGGGCAAGAAAAAAAAATTATTAAAGGGAAGCTGGATGCTCTTAAACAATCCAAATCAAAACAAGCAGGAAATAACATTTTAGCATGCAATAAAAATGAATAGTGCAAGATGGATAATTACTTCAGCTGCATGAAAATATGCGAAAAGGAGATCACCAAAACCCTAAGACCCCTCACAAAAACACAGATCTACTGAAAAAAGCCTTCCCCTCAATGGGCCTGAGAAACCCAGCCAGAGAGTTCTTCCTGTCTCTTTGCCTCCCTGTCATTCCTGAAAACTTAAGCAATGAGGCCTGCTTTGCTGCATCCAAGTACAGACCAGGACTTAGACCAAAGGTGTTGGGGACAATATCCAATTATTAATTACCATCTTTGAGTTGTCATCTACATTGTCTCCACCCATTAATTTAAGGCTGATTTAAATATGACAAATATTGACACTGCAAGGGTCTGTTCAATACACCGCTACATGGCAAGGCAACCCCCAAACCTCTGCACCTCGTGGGAAACGCAACTGAGCCTCTGCCTTATGGCAACAAGGAATAAAAATACACACTAGTGGGAATCTCTTAGGGCAATCAACATGTAGTGTCCAGTGTAGGAAAAGTAAGGGAACAGGCTTGCCTTCCTACAACAAAGGGATATTTAGTTCCTGTTCTCCTGTTTCAGATGCATTCAAGCCTGACACTTTGGACATCAGCTGTCATCAACACCATTATAAACTCTCTGGGAGTAAATTTTGAATTTTAAAAGTCAAAGAAAACCAGAACAGAATTCCTTGTAGCACTAAAAAGCCATTAAATTCTACCTTTTAACAGAAAAATTACTAACATGCTGCTGCCAAATGGGATCTGTTTAAAAACCAAAGCCACTCAAAAAAAGAAAACAAACAATTAAAAAAGGAAGCAAATTGGAATATCCTCACAGACAACACCTTAACAACATCTCATTGGGTGTTGAGAGAGGCTCTGCTGTTTCCAAGCCCACAGGAAATTTCAACCTCTGTACTGCTCATTTGTACTCACCAATGCAGTATCCACAGTGTAGAGATATCAATCCTTGGCAACCATGTGCACCCTATAAAGCAGAAAGAGGGGAACAAGGGAGAAACAAAGCACAAGTACTTACTGGACGATGAAGAATACTTGACACTGCTCGAACGGGTCCTGCTGAAAGGCTGCTTCGTGGAGGCAGCAGCTGCCGTCTTCCTTGCCGCGGCTCTCACCTCCGAAGCACCTGTCTTCCGACAGGACTCCACACTCCGGCCTGAAAAGCCTGGCCTTGATTGTGTTGTCTCAGAGTCACTGGGCACTGTAAATGAACCTGCCCGTTTCCTTGGCATGGCAAGGATGTCTAGCCGGGAGAGCTTCTTTGTCTCTGTGGACTGCTTGGGGCTCAGAGTGGTGGCTTCAGGGTTAGTGGCTGCTTTCTCGGTATCAACACATTCGTTGTCTGAAGTATCTCCCAGCCGGGCACGACGCAGCTTTGAGGCCCTTGTAGGCCGTGGAGTAGACAGACTGTTGGAGCGAGTGAGGACTTGTTGGATTTTCTGCACATTCAAGGTCGTTTTGCTGTGGTCCTCCTTAGTAGCCTGAGTAAAAGGTTTTCTTCTGGGAACGGGACGGGTTACTGAGTGTTCATGGTCAGACACGACTGCATCAGGGACTGGCAAATATGGCAAGCTTGAGCTTCTCTCATCATCCGTGAAGTCCAGTGAACCTCGAGTCCCAGCGCTCCGCTTCATCTGGAAGCGTTTAGCAGTCTCTGTGTGGTTTGATGCCTCTGGTGCTTGTGTCTTCCGCTTCTCCGTGAGTCTATCCCGAGCGCTGGGCTGCCCGCACTGGTCCTGGATGGATGGCGTGGAAGAAGATTTCTCCTTCTGTAAGCTTGTGACTGCTTTGCGTTTTGGGGCATTTGTTGGGACATTCTTCCCACTCACCAAGCTGACTGTACTAGCAGTGTCCACATCTGAGTCCCCTGACAAGGAGTCCTCCAGCTGACCAGCAGTTTCTGAGGGCTCCAGTTGTTGGCTTTGACAAAGTAATTTGGCTTCCAGTGCTGCCAAAGCAGTTTCAGTGTCCTTAAGGAGAAGATGAGTTTCCTGACCAAAGTCCATACGAGTTGATCGAACAGCCTCTAAATCTTTAAGCAGAGGGTGACTTGAAATATGTGGGAGTTTATTTTGAGGAACACTACTGTTTGATTTATCTTTGGTAAAACTTTCTTGCCTAACAAAAGATGATGTTTCCTTTCCTACCATGTTTTCTTGATCTTGAGGAAGATTCTGATGAAGGGAAATAACCACTTTTCCAGCTGCATTTATGTAAGCACTAACATCTTTGACTGGTGGCTTTCCAGGAACTGGTGTGCCAGCAGATTTGAAGGAAAACTCCTGATCCTTGCTGTCTTTGTCTGCTCGAGCATGTGACATGCTCAGAGAAAGCTTGGAGGGAATCCCTGCATCATTGCTGTCATCACCAATGTAGAAGGAAGTTGAAACTGGCTCACTTACAGTTCTCATGTTTGAGACCTGGGAAGATCCTGGCTGCCAGCTCTCTGATCTTGTGTCTTCCCCCATCTGCTCTAGCATTTTATTGCCCTCTTTATATTTCTTGCCTTTGTCTGTGCTGAAGCCATCATCAGATCTGCTGGCATCACTGAGGCTATCTGGATCCAAGTCTTCTTGGATGAAGAGGTGGCTGCTGGGATCACCATAGGCTTCCACGCAGTGGTCCTTCACAATAGTTCTCTTGGTAACTTCAGAACAGGATTCCTGGCAAACCAGGACTGCTGCAGATGTAGGACTGTCTGATTTGTCACTTGGAGGGAGCTGGGGAAGAAGGCGCCTTGTTCTCAAGGGCACAGCGTTTTCTGATTCCCCAGCTTTTGGGGCTACACCACTTTCTGAAGAGGGTTAAGTGGACAAGAATCAACCAATGTACAACTATAGCATTAATCTATTCATCTAGGAAAACCTTGATACTGCACAGTTCAAGCTCATAAAAGTACTCACAAGATATGTTCTCAGAACTAAGGTTTCATGCAATATGAACATTGATAGGGCTTGGGTGGTGCTCATTCCCTTGGGTTTATCAATACAGATGCCATATTTGGTTCCCTTGCTGGATCAAAGCACTCAACACCTTCCCTCTATCAAGGCAGAATTTCAGATTCATTTTCCCACTTTAGACCCTAACATTGCTGGCATCTATCTACCATAAATCAGGCAACAAGATAGAGATGAAAAACCATTAGACAAACAACTACAGTGATGTAGTGCTTTAAGTGCCATTCTACACAACGTAGCCCATTTGACTAAATACATGGTGTTTTTCACAGTACCAAGTTCTCATACAAGAATATCTCATAGCAAAGTTCCAGAAGAAAGAGCTCTGAGTTAGAGCCCACTGTCCCAGCAAGGGTGGGCTTATCAGTATGGACACATTTCACCAAAATGGTGCTCGCTCTTCTCCCATACCAATGGCCAGGGCTTAACATCTGACAGTGAAGCTTCTAAATAGCAGAACAAATGGTTACTTGACTATGGTAATATTTCAAACAATCTAGGAGCCAGGATCTCACAGCACACGAAAACAGAGGCAATGATCTCCAAAACAAAGGTTTCAGCTAATCTTTACTTATTCTACCTATGGCTGTTGATGGCAAGAAAGTAATAAATATTTCCACTCACAGAAGTCAAAAAGATTTACAAAAAATAATGAGGCATTCTTTTCCCTTTCTCACATACCAACAGAACCACAGGCTCTGTAAGCTGTCTTCCCAGTTACAATGGAAGTCTGATCTCCTCCTGCTGTCCTCCCTCCATATCCACTTTTCTAGGCTGATCTCCAGCGCTTCAAACCTGTCAACTGACAGGAAATCCTAGAACTGCCTAAAATTCTCAACATAGCTGGATGTAGAAGCATGCATACAGAAAAATGACAAGTCCTTGCAGAGGGCTTTCATCTGGCATCATAAAACAGTCTGAAGGGTCACTACTTCAGGCTAGTTAATATCCAAGGTCCTTGTGACCTTTCTCTTTCCCAGATCCTCTTTATTCTTGTCAAACATAACAGTTAAGAACTTCTTGGATAACCGAAATACATACTGGAGGCTCTCTCCACCTTTACTCCACTGGGAACAAGTTATTCTGTCCATTTTCAATTACATTAACAAAAAGTAAGCCATAGCCAGATGCATATGCTCTTCATATCACCATGGCCTATATTCAATCACCTTCAAACAGGAATGTCAGAACAAGACTTACCTGAACCTCCATCACCCTGCCCAGAGACAGATCCAGAGTCAGAGTAACTGTCCGCAAGACTTGCCCACCTAGACACCCACTTCTGACTCCCTTGAGAAGCTGCAGACATCTACAAGGTGGAGAAGGTGGTGTCAGAAGAGGGTTTTGTAAACCAAATCCTAGAAACAAAATCTTTCCTCTCATACAAACACCAGTCTCCTCAAAATGGAAATCAATTTGGGCATTGCATTTCCATCCAGACAGAAAAACCATCTACACCTCCACTACCCCAGCAAATCCACCTGGACTGCCCATACCTGCACATCAGCTTGAGACCCACTCGCAGCTTTTGAGGCAAATGCCTGGAGCATGGGTGACTTCTGACTAGTGCCATTTTCACTGATTAGATGCTGGTGAGAACTGGAGTCATCTTTTTCACCTTTAATTATTGGTCTAAAGGCTGAAGAGATTCTGGTAAATTCAGGTGACTCAAGAACACCAAAAACCTGAAAAGTTGTTTGCATGAGAAATATTAAAACCCAAGAAAATAATAAAAAGAAATACTATCTGAAAAACCCAAAACTGTAATTATCAGATGCAAATTATGATCTCAAAGGGCAACAAACACTTGCTAACACTCTCATACAAGTTACATAATGCATTTTCTTCTGTATTCCACAGCAGAAGCTTTAAACACACTTACTCACAGAATCCTACTCACACCCACCTTTTCTCTCTCCACCCCTTATTATTTCATTGTGTGACCTTGAACAGTAGTAATTTTCTCTGAAAAGATGTCCTTTTTCAGCCATGAAAAATTTAGGATGACTGTCCGGAAAGCTATTTACCAGCTCATTCATGAAGAATTTGGGGGGAAAATAAAAGAAAAAAAACAACCACCAAACAACCAAAAACCTGAAAACTCCATCTCCAGGGTCTTTGATAGACTGTTACAAAGATTACTTTGAGCAAAGCAGCTTTGCACTGCTACATGAGGAACCAGGAAACAATGTACCTTTGAGACAAGTTAATGTTTGAGCTAGCTGGCCAGATTCCCTCTGGAGATAAACAGGTCTTCCTAGGAAACTGATCGAGAGCCATGCGTCAGAAAGGCTCCTTTCTATTCCCTGACTACAAGTAGTTCAAAATAAGATGTCACCATGAAGGAGACCGAGGCTGAACAGACAGTCATAAAGTTCTCCAATCTCATTTCTATTAGAAAAAAAGTGCATGTGCAATGGTCAATTAATAAAAAGCAGAATCACCTCAAAATCTCAGCAAGTCTAGAATTTATCTTGTCTTTCTTCCTGGACAGAATCACTGAGGTATGGTTACCAGTTGTTTCCAAAGTGGTAGTTCTGCACTCCAAGAAGTCTGTGGCAGAATTAGGAACAGAACTTGCCCAGTTTGCCTGCCCAAGTCACAGGGCTGACAGTAGAACAATTAACCATCTAATGCCAGGACTAGGGCCTTGTTATGACCTAAATATCCTGCTCCAAAAACTTCCAGTCTCATTTAAAACAAGATGTAAGGAACAAGTGTAATTTAAAAAAAAAAAAGGAAAAAAAAAAAAAAAAAGAAAATAAAAAAAGCTGTATCCAGGCTTAAACCTGCTTACACTTTACTACACCTTCACAACAACTTGCCAGCTTGGTTTTCATAAGAGACCGCAGATGAAAGTTAAACCTGAAAATCAGCCAAACTTTGGTTTGCCCTGCAGTGGCTTAGTTGAGTGGATTTTGTTAAGCCTCTCCCTCATCTCTGGGGTTTTGTTTCTCAATTATCATTCACTCTGCAAAATCCAAACAAGTAGAGATTCACCTAAGATTGCCTCTGTGGTAGTCCACTCCCTTCACTATCTCAACTAGCTGCCACTTGTCTTGCAAGCAAGCACTCCCTTTCTAACCAGGAACAGCCAAATACAGAACCACCTACCACTAAGCACAAGCCCTTGGTCTCCATTTCTTTTGGTCTACCTTTGGCCTATCATGGGATGCTGCATCAGTGGTGTGCTACAGCTCCCATCTTTGTAACAGTGGGCAGGAAATCACAGAATGTCAAGGCAGAGGCTTGGGAGCAGTTTTAGAGAGCTGAGCTGCTCCCAACCATGACTTGGCAGGATCACTCTGATCTTTATTCTGCTGCTGCCCTTCCCCTAAACAGATGGCAAGCCCACTCTTGCACTTTCACATCCAAATTCCATTTTGGAAACAAGGCAGCATTTTGCTGTGGCTTTACATTGTCTTCTAGCACTTTGCAGGTTTTTCACATGTAATTTTTTTTTTGGTTGGGGCTTTTTAAAGACCAGTCTCTCAGTTTGTTGGGGCTTATCCTTAACACAGGTCACCCAGGATGATTTCCCACTCTTAACCATAAACCCCTGCTGCATTCAGTCTAAAAAAGAGCAGTCCTTGATGGCAACAGCTAAAAAACTTAGGCCCTCCAGCACAAGGTGCAGAAACCCAAGCCTTCAACTCTTGGCTCACTGTCCAAGCACAGAAATGCAGAATTTACCTGGTCTATCATTTTTCGTGCTTCCTCCACTTCTTTATCCTGTGACTCTGTCTCAATGGTGTAGGTGCCAGTCTCGCTCACACTGTCCTCCTCATCATTTCTCCTGCCCTGGGCTGACTTCACGTCTTGAGGTGGAACAGAGGCAGACTCTGGTTCTGATGATACAACCACACATGGAGCTACTGGCATGGGCAGAGGTGACGGTTTCTCAGTACTTGACTTCCCAGATTGAGCAGTCTCCCGCAAGTACTCGGCCATAAAATCCTGAGCTATTTTAGACTTTCTTCCAACGCTCCCATAAGTTTTGGCTGATGCTCTGGAAGCAGAGGAGGATGAAGAGTTAATCCTATCCTCTGTTTTCTCCCTCTTGAAGGAGCTAGTTCTTTGGGTCCCAGAGGAACTGTTATTGGGTTTTCCTCCCTGGGCCCCAAGGTGAGATGGTGGTGCCACGCTCCCCAACTTCTCTGCTGGCAACATGTTTTTGCGTTTTTCAACCTTAGTCTTCAGCCCTGGATCAGTGTCACTCTGGGAGGAGTGTGCACTGTGTGTGAAGGACTGCGACCGTTTCTTCCGTGGAGTGTCCTCAAAGAACTCAATGACAAAGGCCTGCTTGTTGTGCAGCATCTCATGGGGATCACGCCTCATCTGGCGCTGTAGTCTGGCTTGCTCCGGTGTACGTTCACTGCTTGTTGTTGTCTCCTTCTCTGCCTTGGGTGCCACAGGGTCTTCGGAGTCACTCTGTGTCCCGTCCTCGTGCCTATTGCCTGGAAACAAGGCATGTACATTTGACTTCCATATTGCCAATTCTTATGGCCCTGTTATTACCTCCCAGTTGAAATTGATCATTTCAGTTAAAAGTAACAAATCCTATAGGATTAAAACAGCTCCAAAAACATCTGCTGTGGTACAGGTATTGTGTCCCATCAGACAACATAAAGAAGGCAGCTGTCTCCTGACCCCGCTTTTCACAACTGGTTGGCTATGAAACTATTAAAAACAATCAAAAAATCATTTCAACCCCAAGAATTTCTGGTTTTGTAATGCTGATTTAGACATCTTAGTGATTTCTTTCCTTTTTTTCCATTTAAATAAAAATCATGACGTAATTTTTCCATTCTGCCAATTATTGTACATCCAGATTACTTCATTAACTTCTATTACAGAGCAGAAATATCTCTTCAGAATCAGTAAAGAAAATCCACACAACACCCCAAGAAACCACATTCCTGTGATGAAAGACCAGATCAGTGTGATGTGAGCGCATGCACCTCTTAAATACCTGAACCGGGGGAAATAAACCAGAAGCTAACAGAAAAGTAAATTTGAAGGATTCTTCATTCTTCTTGTAGATTTAAGAATCACATCATGACACCCCTTGAGTTACACCATCCTATCATCAGCCAAGAAAATGTTAAAGTATGTTTGTAATTATTTTCACAACATGTTTACAACCTTCTCTATGTATCAGTGACGCCTGCCCCTCAGCACCTGACTCTCAAGAAAGTAAGTTAAAATACAACAGAAAGTTAAAAGTAAAACAAAAAACAAACCTTTTTGTGGAGAAGGAAACTGATGTGAAGGCACACAACACGATTCAGTCAACGACCAGGAACCTGTCATCGGGAGAAGGGGGAAAGAGGTCTCTGCGCTCTAGAGTGTAATATGCAGCAAGATATACTGGCTAAAATACCACGTGTTTGAAAGGAAAACTGCTCAAACCTACTTTTCAAGTTCTCCAGACACATGGATGACAACCATTTATTATCTCAAGTTAGCCGTGAAAGATTACAATATTATACAAGATCCATTCAACCCAGGAGTCAGTCCTCTGAAGTTTCCTAACACCCTCATGAAGGAAGCCTGCTGGCTTTCCATTGTACCCTGAGGGCTGATAAGCTTTGTCCTTGGAAATGAAGGTTTTAAAATTAAATGGTCTTGCCTAAGAACTCTGCCGAATGCAAAACAGTGAGGATACAAGGAAAAACACCCACTGTGCCCACAGATGCCCCAGCAGAATGCCATGCATGCCCTCTCAAGCTGCTAAGGCCTGAACTTTCCAGTCTTGGTACCAGGTTTTACGTTCACCAGATTGTTCCTGAAAGTGAACAAATGTTACTAATGAGCCCCAACAGTGGGAGTCTCTGATCCTGAAGACCTAAAGCTGGTAGGCAGCCAGCAGTAGCCTCCAAGACATCTTCAAAATTAGCCCTGTCGGAAGAACATGTTACACAGCTATCACAGATAAATGATTCCCTGTCCTCTGCCAAAGCAGAGGCGGATAAACTCCTCAGGCCACCAACAGTGTATGTTTTAATCAAATGTCCAAAGAGTTGATTTCTTGATATGCAAATAATGCATTAAATTACCTCAGCTTCTTTCCATGCCTTATGGACTGTCAAGAGGCAAGTGCAGTCTAGTATTCCTGTGAATTGCTGAGGAAAATCCTAGGTTGAGCAGCAGCTGCCTAATTCTCACCAACAGGAAAAAGCAAAACTACTGAAGCACATTTATATCCCTGACAATGTTCTCCAACAAAACCCTACAGCACAGTAACAAAAACCTCAAACCAAATCCCAAAACCCTCTATCACATTGTCACAGCAGACCAAAAACAAGACCCTAAGTAATCAGGCAGGGCAATTCAACACTGTCCCTTATTGAGAAACAAGCAATGACAACAAAGCAGTTCAGTATCCATGCCACAATAAACTCCAGGGCTGGATATATGAGACTTTTTTGACCACAGGAGCTTAAGAAAATTTTAAAAGTACATGAAACAGCAAGCTGCACATGTAACAGAAGAAAGTCTTCACACTACCAGGTTTTTCCAACAAGATCCAAGCAAATACTTTTCTAAAGGAAAAGAAGGTATTGTTGTCATTTAAGAAGGACCTCAAATGCAAATCTGGTAACCTTCAATATGACTTAACCAGTTAAAAGGTGCAGTTCAAAATTATAGCTCTTCCAGGGGCCTGCAAGGCAGCAAGGATGCAGGAATCAGTGGTCCCCTACTAGCTGTTCAGTGTATGGTCCAAGACAGACATCCAAGCAAATGCAAATCTTGCAAAATACGATTCTACTGAAACATGTATTGCAATCATATGAGTGCCAGCAGCTGCACTACGAACTGGGCTTCAAACTACACTTCAGACCTCTGAAAACTGCCAGAGAATTCCTTACAATGACAGATAACAGGATACATACAGATCCACAAAACAAAGCTTCAAAGAAACTTTAGTTTCTTTTACACTACATCAATTTTCTTCATTAGTGATTGTGTGTATCTTAACTCAATTGCCAGTCTCTGTGTCAGGACCTCTGGTCATCCTAGCATGTGGATCTGGTGATTACAGCCATCAGGGTGACCACAGCCAAAAGGAAGTTAATTGCTTCAGCTAGAAGAAGCCTAAGAGAAGAAAATCCACTGAAAAACCTGTGTTTACCAGCCTGCCTGAACACATGGAAATTATTTTACACATTAGAAAACAAAACCTTTTTTTCAATCACTGTTACTGCTGAGCTGGCATTACAGATGTAGAGCAACCTGATTAGAATGTCCCCACACCAGCATCACACGGCTTCAGGGCCAGGTGAATAGTCTGCTAGTTGGATTCAAAACATTAACGGTCATTAACAAAATATTCCTCATCTTGCAAATCTGGAGCAGAGATAATTAAGTCCAGCTCTTCTTGACAGGAGAAGGGGTTTCCCCCCTTTTTTCTGCTTCATTTGTACAGCCAGCGGAAAACTACACCCATGTGAGAAGACATTCACTCACCTTTAAGTGTCCTCACATGAACCGGCAGGTCACTCTTTGTACTGTACACATCATCTCCTGGAGACTGCCGCCTCATCAAGCTTGGGTCATTCTGGACAAGCCAGTCAGCCACTTTGCTCTCTGCTGACATCACTTCCGTATGAGCTGGTTCCTTACTGTATGGTCTTCTCTGTCTGAGCGAAAATTTGGTCACATGGTCTTTTATCTTTATTTTACCAGGAGTACCGTCATCAAATTCAATGGTGAAAGAGGCATGACTCTGTACAACAGGGGCTACTACAGCATCAATATCCTTTGTTGGGATCTCATGGACCTGTGTTTCTGGAGATTTTGATGGCTGCTGAAATTCTTTAGTTGGAATCTCAAAATAACTTGGCTCTCTCCGGAAAGCAAACACAGACTGTTCTTGGGAATCTCTATAAGTAGAAATATTACCATTCAGTTCCTCTTCATGTTGGGTTATCCCTTTTGATCTTTCTACAAAAAAAGGGGCGGGGGGGGGACAAAGGGCAAGAAAAATTTAAGTTCACAAACACTATCTGAAATGCATTCAAGAAAAAAATACAAGTTGTGTTTTAGATAGCTTTGTAGAATAGAATCACTCTAGCCCCATCACTCACATCATTAGTTACTGCACTGATGTGGTCTGACCAACATTTGTTATACTCCCTTTGTCCTTTAGAATACAACAGAACAAGCCAGGTTGGAAGAGACCTCCAAGATCATCCAGTCCAACCTATCACCCAGCCCTATCCAATGGCACTAAGCGCTCCATCCAGTCTTTTCTTGAGAATCTCCAGGGATGGCAACTCCATCACCTCCCTGGGCAGCCCATTCCAATGGCAAATCACTCTCTCTGTGGAGAACTTCTTCCTCATATCCAGCTTATACCTCCCCCGGCACAACTTGAGACTGTGTCCCTTCGTTCTGTTGCTGGTTGCCTGGGAAAAGAGACCAACCCCTACCTGTCTACACCCTCCATTTAGTTAGTTCCTGAGCCTCCTCTTCTCCAGGCTAAACAACCCCAGCTCCCTCAGCCTCTCCACATAGGTCTTGTGCTTCAGCCCCCTTACCAGCTTCATCACCCTTCTCTGGACACATTCCATTCTTTCTTCCATTGCCTACCCAAAAACAGAACTGAGCACACAAATGCACAGATTCATGTTTTGGCAGAAACCTGTGGTTGATGGCATTTTGTATGCATGGGCTCATGTGAGATCCTTTTTACTTTACTGAATTCACTTATGTGCACCCCTACTCAGCTTTCCACAGTTCAATGGAAAAGCACACATGTGCAAAGGTAATCACAGGCATGGGTTTGCTGGATCCACACCTAATTCTCTCTACTATCACCAAGCCCTATTTTTTCAGTAGTACCCAAACTTCTTGACTAGAGGGTCATGTGCTAATAATTTCAGCCTCTTGAGAGGGCTGCCAATAACAATCTTTCTCTGTCAGAACAGATAAGTGCATGTGCATCAAAATAAACACAATACAATACATTGTGCAGCAAAGCATAGGCATTTGATAGAAACATCATATTTACTGCACGAATGAGAAAAGATGCATCTTCCATGTATATGGATTCACAACAACAGCAGTGGTAAGAATAAATGGCTTCCAAGGATGATGAGGTGAGAAACAGACTGCTTCCACATAGATCAAATCCATACAGTGAATCAGCTCTTAAAGCATCTCTTAGGAAACTCTTGGGAGACACCGTAAATGGTTTACTCAGGTGGGCTGCAGAGAATCACATACACAGCACCCATGTATATCTAGGTCTCAAACAAGTTTATCAAGGCCTTTCTCATCCATACTGAATTATTCCACAACTGATTTTTCTTAAGTGTAGATATTTTAGGGGAAATTTAATACTCCCTTATTCTGGTTTCATAAATCTACAGATAGGAATATGCAAATATGAGCACATAAGGGAAAAAAAGTGTAACTACAGCCCTGTAGCAGGATTGCTTCACATGGTAAAGATCAAAATTGTGCAAAAATTTTGCTCATCTCCCTTACACCCTCTCCCACCACAAATCACCTCCATTACCTGAATAATGTTCCTCTTGCCTTCTGTCCTCTTTGTTATTTGCATCATCTTCCCCCCACCAGGAGGGCTGCCCATAAAGAGGGGTGCGGTAGGTATTGGTTTCTAGGAAGAGAAACAAATACTTTGACACAGAAACATCAACATTTACCAGATTCACAGAAGTCAAGCCACAAGTCAAAAAGGAAAAATAGCAGGGTCAGATGAAATCATGCACCTGTTACACTGCAGTTATAACAACGGCAAATTATACATAATAAGGAGTAAATTCAGGCTTTTTTTCCCTCTTTTTTCTCTTTTTTACATTCTGCTGCAAGATGCTGACTCAGCCTCCCTTTGCTCTCATTTACAGCTGAGTTTCCCAAATACTCGCTTTTCTTCCTTTCTAGCCTCATTATGCACAAGAAGCAGAAGATTTTTGGCAGGACACACTATAAAAGTCTAACAAAAATTTCTGAAACTCGTCTGTAGTCCAGGTGAAAATCAGACTCTTTTCCTGGTCTCAGTTGAAAACAGCTTAGTTTTGCCCTTTCTTGCCCCACCATGTCCTTGGATATTTAAGGTCAGGGATTTTTTTCCACCACTCCCACTCTAAGTGACACATAACAGGAAATTCTTGCAGCATTACAAATTTAGGGAAAACAGTAAAACTATTGCCTTACACATACATAAAGTAGACTCTGGCTCTTTAAAGCTTAAAGTGAAGCAAGTGGATTCCAGATTCTATGCAGGACAGAAGTGTTCTTTAAGGTACCAGGTTTCTATTCTTTTCTGTCCTCAGTGACCACTCACTGGACAATCAGGGCTCTGCTCCAACAACTAGTAATGAAAGGAGCCCACTGACTGCTTCTGCTTTTGTCTCCACAAAACAACATTGGGTTTGGACTGTGCCTTGGGGGCTGCTACTGTTTATGCAACAAGTAAAAAGAATATGCCGCAATTTACATGTGGTACTGTTATTATTACTGTATTTTTATAATGGTTTAAGAGAAGCAAATGATGTAGCTTTTGTTCTTTCATCTAAAGGTAGAAGAGACAGAAGGAAAGGGCAGGGGCTGATGTTATGCTGCAGCTTTGTTAGCTGCTTCTGCCTCTACCCAAGCAACCATCAGCACACTCTTTACCAACCACATTTTAAGTTCTGGCTCCAGCTACAGAGCCATAGCCGGGCTTCTACTGCCAGCTGCTGCTTGACTTGTGGCTTTAAACCACATACTGCTCTGTGTACAGCAACCCTCAGCAGCCCTTCAATTCCGCATTCCCTACTTTAACAGGGACATGACAGAAAGCACTCATTAGCATAAAGGAAGTCAAGAGAGGAAGGGGAATTAAGTCAAAGGAAAAAAGAAGCCAAATTTCATGCTGCTGTTTCTAAAGCTACACAGACCCAGTGAGTACCACTACATCTAAAGTATACATTTTTATTCTGGAATATTTCCAGAGATAGATGAGCTCATACACTGACAGTCCACGGGCAAAAAATTTGTTTTACAGATGCAGCCCACAGGCCGTTTTGAAGAGATCTTTGTGTTTCAAAATTAACTATACCACCTCCCTTCACACTGAGTATAAAAAGACTGAAAGTATTACTCTCCTTTCTGCCTAGAGTGTGTAGAAGATAAACTATGTTGCCATTATGCAGGCAGTCTTCCAAAGTTCAAAGCAGGAAGCACTTCTCACCGTGAGTAAATTGGAACTGCCAAGCATTATGTTTCATAACTCAGGATGAGTAAAGCACTCAAGGGAGAGAGGAAGAAAAGAAAAAAAAAAAAAACCACACCCACCACACAAACAAACAAAAAAACTAACAAAAAAAAAACCACCAAAACAAAACCAAACCCACCAGCAACAAAACATTCACAAGCTTGTTAATGAACAAAGACACACTCAAATGCAGGGTTTGATCTCTGCTAGGCTCAGACCTTCTGTCACACAGCCTATTGGAAACCTGTCACTCTCCATGCCATGATTTGCCCACTAGATCCTCACCCCAACCACACAGGATCTGCTCTGCTAATATCAGGCTCTTCTTTTGGGCACGAGCTGCAATGAATTATCACCCTCTGAATTGCAGT
This sequence comes from Psilopogon haemacephalus, assembly GCA_013396835.1. Taxonomy (NCBI): domain Eukaryota; kingdom Metazoa; phylum Chordata; class Aves; order Piciformes; family Megalaimidae; genus Psilopogon; species Psilopogon haemacephalus. The sequence continues at coordinate 436,828 of VWZI01000460.1, read as the reverse complement.
TCTCATCTTCATGTTGATGGCTAAGAGGCAGTCATGGCCACAAGGAGAACACCACTCTGGAGTGACAGACAAATCCACTAATAACAGTCAGCCATGTCTGAGGTAGCTCACACCTAAAGACCAATGTGGCACAGGGAAGCCTGATGAGAGACTTGTCTCAGATTAATACAATCAATTATAAAAGTTCATCAGTGGTTTATTTTAAGCTGCTGGTGGAGCAAATTCTGAACATACTATCCTAAAGGTGAATTGTGAAGACTATCTCATAACCTGCTCTGCACAAGCAGCATCTTTACCAAGCATGAGTACTGCTACTGCTTGTACCTTGCAAGGAGTTGCCTCCTACTGCTCATCTCTTCAGCACATACCAGCCCCTCACAGGATCCCAAAATCACCCTAGTCTATTAGACTCTAGTTACCTATTCCAAGAACATTGTTTCCAAAGAGGCAGAATTAAGCTAAGACAGCTCATATCCATCCTTACAGGATAGACTTCTTCCCATAAGCTGTTCTTGCCCTAAGATTTGCACCCCTTACCTGTGTACCAAACAGAAGTTACTGCCTTTGTCCCTTAGAAGCTTTTCTACTGCAGGGAAAAGGCAGTTATGGGAGCAAGTCAACCTTGGCCAGACTTTCTGCTGATAAAAGACTTTGTGGTTGCAAGGAAAGTTGAAGGGGGAAAAAATTTGATTGAGTCAGCTCACTCCTCTACCTTCTCAGATTTACTCCCCTACCCTAAAAAGTCCTAGTATTAACCAAATTCTCTGACAAAAGGTAGCACAAAGCCAAAACCCCAGGGCACATCAAGGAGCACCTACGGGAAGTGCATCAGGCTGGCCAGAAGGCATAGACTTAGGGCCACCAGTGTGGGAGCTGCTTCATTGCACTCACTGGATGGTGGCAGAAGGTCTCTCTTGCCCCATAACATAGACTTTACATTACCCCACCTGCGATGCTCTGTTACAATGTGTGCAACACATCTGCTCACTTTTTTGGAGCTTCACTTCAAAGACTGCAAAAAGCACAGATGGAAATTCAGGACAGTTATCTCATTATCTGGGGACAGTTTCAATATTTTAAGATCAATTAATGTTTCCACTAATCCTTCATATTAATTTGCATTTTTAATAACATCATGAAGTGACAGACACCCTCATTTTTGGCTAATGCTGAAAGTGGCCAGATCTTGAGCCAGAGTAAAACTTCCCTGACTTCAGAAGAGCTATATGAATTCACTGCATTGCTCATTAGAAGAGGTGGAAACTTACAATATTAGCCAGCACAATCAAGCTGATGCCTCTCTCCACTCCAGCTCTAATACAACAATATTCTATAAAAAGGGGAGGGGTAAAAAAACCCACAAAACTAACAACAAACATCATTACAGGAAGGCAGAAAAAACATATGGCTGTGACAGAAGCAGAAGCTACATGCAGTTATGCAGAGGACTCTGGTCTTCACCAGCTGGGATGCATTTTGGGTGGCAGCCTCAACCTGGATCTGCAGCATCCAAAGCAGTGCATCTGCCTGTGTCCTGAGACACATATGCCACCCTCATGCCACCAGTCTGTTGCATTTTAGTGAAAGATGGGAGCTCTTGAAGAGCAGAGACAAAGAGCTTACCTGACTCAGCAATGAAACTAAGAACACCAATGAAAACTAACTGCTCAGTCATTCTAAGGATATGAGACCACCTCCTATTGATGGCAGCTCGTTACTACCTCTCTCCACTCTGTGCCAGCCTGTCCAGATGGTGCCAATTCATTTAGACGTATTTCTTGGATCACCAGTTCAGGCAGACAGCCTGAAACCCATCCTTTTAGATAACTGAATTGAGGTCAGCACAAGCATTCAGTCAGATAAATACTGAGCCACCAGCAACAGTGTAATACAAGAAAGACCAGTGACATATGTATTCTGGTCCTGGATTTCAGACTTTGGGGCAGTCACTCAAAAGGAAAAATGAAGGCTGCTTTAGCACAGAACAAAGGAGGTTCCTTTGTTTAACAAATCTGACAAGAACATGACTTGTTAAATTAATACAGAACTACTGATTACCTGAAGGAAAGGCACCACAACAAAAGAAATAAGATGTGTCAATACAAAAGACATAGTTATGGAGGAGTCACATAGAACAACACAATGGCAGGATCAATAATACAGCCAAAGTGATGGAAGGTAGAGAGGAAAGCCCCTGCTAACACTGCTTTCTATTAGAGAGTAGGCAGAAGAACTGTTGACAAGCACACAGCTCCCATTGCAGAAGGGTCTGATTTCCCTTGAAAGTGTCCCCTGTGGTCAGGAAAGGACTAAGGGCTGTGCTTCTCCGAGGTCCTCACAAATCTTTAAACCATCATAAGAAAGAGATGAACAGCAACAGCAAATTTCTTTGCTGACAGAAGCATACACAGCTTTGAAGCTGTCTGCAGCAAGTCGCAACAAAAGCATGAGAAATCCGGCTTGCTTTAAATTAAACAGTTTTTGATTCATTATTAATAACAATAATGTCCCTCTCCAGAAGATGCAGAGTAGGCTTCTTATGGCAGAGGCTTTAAGGTAAAAAACAAAGATGATTTAGCCATAACATTTTAAAATTAACTCCTTACATCTCTGCTTTTTTACTCCCCTCCAACATCAAGAATTGAGACCCAATAGGAATAATCATAAAGCAATTCTCTGACTCTTTGCTGCAGTATGTATTTCAAATACATGTGGAAAACCTAAATCCTGGTCTTTTGCACCTGCTGCAAACATACACAGGTCCCACAGGTTTCCAAATCAGGTCAACAATCACAAATTTATTTGTATCAATTACATGGTCAAACTTTTAACATGCTGCAGCTACTACCACTCTAGCTCAGATTAAAAGCAGATTTACCACCACCACCACTCGTCTAAATTAAACATTAGGGTAGAGCAGAGCCATGCATCTAAATTACTATTACCATGACCTCATGGGGAAAGCAGCCAGAGACCATGGAAACTGCTTCACCACTGGGCATAACTCCCACTGCCTCCATCCATGCTGCCTGCTGACCTCAGCCCTGGACATGGACAAGGCTTTCAAGCTGGCCACTCTGTTGAGGGGACTCCCTAATAACACAGATGCTAACCTGACCACTAAGCCTCTTTCACACATCGTGGGAGAAGGCTGAATCTTGCTCCTGCATTTGATGACACCCATTTCAGCTGGATGCTGTGGGTAGCCTCCACCCCTGGAAACTCAGACCTACAGCATTTATTCAGAGATTACTCATCAGATTCATCATTATCTAGTTCTATCAGACTGTGAAAGGTTTAGAAAAAAAATGAATAGTTAATCTTCAAGCTGAGCTTAATTATTTATATGTTGAGAACAGAAGACTACAAAGTAGATTATCTCATCCAATACCACCACTCAGGTAGCAACAGATGGGGATTGTAAGTCTTAAAACCTGCTTGGTTCAAAGCTCTGGTCACTTAAGGCTTTAAAAATGAGTGCTGATGGTTATTTTTAGAATATACCTGGCAGAACTGTGGGCAATTTTCTTATTCATATCCCACCCATAGGGTTTACAAGCTCCTTACCTCAAACATTTCACAAAGATTTTCTGCTTACAAGAAACATAAACCCTAAAGCTGCCAGTTCAACAGCATACAGACTAAATAACTGTTTCCCATTCACTCCACTGGAACTCTTTATTCTCAGCCCCTCACCTCCTCCCATTTCTAAGCATAATAGTTCACATTGTTTTGTTAAACCTCTTCCCCAAAAGCTTACATTCCCTCAGCCTCTTTTCCACCCTGGCCCTGGGAAGCGATCCTTTAAAGGCTTTTGTCACACCAGACCTTGCTTTAATTAGTCAATGCAAATTCCTAAATACCTACGGGCTTAGCAAAAAGCTCTTTCCCCACAGCCTCTTTCTGCTGCCAGCGAGCAAGCCCACTACCACTAAGAATACTACATTCTTCTTTGCACTAATCATTTTGAATTGCTGCCACTCCACCAAGCAACCAAGGAGAAATTGTGCATATGTGCAGCTGAAGACAAGGTGAATTAGTCACATCACATATGAAAAAAGGGACCCACTGATCATTCTGCTCATGTGACAGAGACACTATTCGGAGAGCAAGATGCTGATTTAATGCTCAGACTCCCTCTTGCTTGCACGGGCTTCAGTCCAATAGAGCAAAATATTTCCAACTAAAAGTCCTGAACTCCTCCATCTTTCAGTGGGGTTAGCAGCACTTCAGAGATTATTTTTGTTTGTATCTGTCAGTCCCACTGCATGCGACATACTTCAGCACCGGCCCCCAGCAAGTACTCACAGCCTTTTTTGACTTAGACCTATGCTCCGCACCCACTAATGATGACAGAAGCATAAGTAGGTCTATGAGTTACACGCTAGAGAAATGGGTCACCTTGCTGAAGAGTCACCCAACGACCTGACTTTGAAGGTGTTCCAAATAATAGGTGCTTATGCTATGTAGGTTAGAAAAAAACATTGCATAACTTGAAAGGTGGCAAGAATAAAAATGAGAGTGTTCATGCAATCAGGCAGCGGCAAATGCAAACTGGTTCCAGTCACTGGCAACACTTTCCACAAACCCCATGTGCCTTGAAAGGCAGCTGGAGAGCTCTCCCCACAGTGAGCTTCACCTCTTCTCACCCTCCATGAAGTCAAGGTTAATAATCACAAGCTTCATCCCTTTAACTCCATGCTTGTGAGGCAAAGTCACACACACCACATCCATGGCAGAGGGCAACGCACAGACACAGCTAAAGCAAAACAAAGAAAAATTTTGTGGTGCAGCAAATGGGAATTGAGCACACAGATGCATGTTGGATGTGCAGCAGACAGATGCATGTTGGATGTGCTTTGACACAGCTGGAGGCCACGAGACCAGGGAGAAATATTATGCTGTTAGGTTCACTGTGTGAGCTTAGAGGGATTTTCATAAAGACAATACACTGGAGATTAAGCTCAGCCAACCCACTCCAATTAATTACAACAGAGCCTTAATAGATTTACTCAAAGTTGTACACTTTTCTAGAAAGCTACTGTATCTACCTCTAGGTCGCCTTGACCAAAACGTTGTCTTGCTCTTTCCCTCTATTCATCTCCCTGCTTCTTCCTCCAACAGATTCCAAGGGCAGTCTCCTGCTAACTCTAAAGCTTTCAAATCATTCTGACATCCTTATGCCACAAGACCACACTAGTATCTGTTACTGGAATTCCATAAAACTGTATTTGTTCCTCCTCTGCATCACCAAGCTCCTGAAGGCCACAGATACTTCAGCAGAACTGGGGAGAAACCTGCCAAGGCAGTATGTATGTGAGGCAGGAAGTTGTGTAAGATGTGCAAGACAAGACTGCTGGGGAGGTTTTGACTCACCATGATGGTGAGCAGGGAGGAAGCAAGTTTGACAAAGGGTCCTTAAAGGAAGGCACAAGAAATGGAGAACAGAAGGAATTGTTTTCAAATGGAAAAGTTTTGAGATGGGAACAGCAAACCCAAAGTAAACACCTCCCAATTTAGGAATCAGCTTCAGTTCCACATATTGGCATGTTAGGAAATGCAGCCATTAAAAATTATACAGGGCTTCTGGAAAGAAATGATTTGTTGTTTCATTGCCTGCTTGCCAGCACCATGCCACAGCAGCCATACATCTTATGAATCATCATCTTTGTTCAAACACCAGCTCACAATTAGGAAATTAAAAATAGACCAGACTTGTGCCAAAAAACTTGCCAAACCTGCTCAGGCCACAGGTTCTCCAGCACACACACAGACAATGCTTGTGTGAAACACTGTGCCAGCAGGTTTTCTTTGGAGGTTAAATCTCAAAAAAATGTAGAGTCTGGAATGCTCATAGGTTTAGAAAGATGACCCCTCTCAAACTGCTCCTAGATGCAACCCACAACACCCACAGCTGTCAAAATCATTACCCAGCGCAGGGCTCAAGCTGCGCTTTGTTCTGAATCTTGATTAACTGGTTTCCAAGCAAGTACCTGTAATTGCCTTCCTCTCTCCCTTCTCCAGTTTTGCTTGTGGGGATTCATTGTAGACACCATGCTCCATGGGCTGATCCACCCTCTTCATTGCCGTGCCTTTGTAATTCATCTGCAGTTGGCTGGTGTACTTCTCATGCTGCAGAGACACAAGCAACAGCTGTAGGATGCCCGTGCCCCCTGTGTGCTAGGCCATGAAAAAGATAAAACCAACTTTCCCCACAAATGGGTAACACAAAGGCAAATACTGCAGCTATGCTCTGCCACAAAAAGAAAGCACACCTGAGTAGAGGCTACAGAAATGTCAGCTGAGAGGCTTTCAGATGTGCAGTTTGGAGGTTATTAAATCCAAGAGAAGGTCACTGTGACTTAAGTCTGCAAAACAGCTAATTAGGAAACCCTTTAAAGAATAAACTGAGAAGAATTAGAACTTATGCCATTTTCCATTCAGGATTCAAATCTCAAAATCCCTTCTGTTCTGAAAACAACAAATTCTTTCAGGGTGCTCATCTGCATTATTTCAGTTTTTCAACAAAGACAATTAAAATATATTTTAATTATTTCTCTCCAATCCCTCTCTCCAGCTAGGAATGATTCTGCCCTAAAACAGTCTCCACATTAATATAGTCAATGAGCTATTTAAAAGTGGGTTTATTAGAAGCAAATTAATAAAAAGGTGTATCCATCCTAAGATTACCCTTAAGTAAACTCAATTAATCATCTGCCCAACTCTAGCTGTTACATTTCTGATCTTCTCCAAATCCCAAATATAGAAGCTGGGCTAGTGAAATAATTTGCTAGCCAAGAGATGATCCATGTCACTGATAGCCCAGTCCCACAGCTGAATGAGCCAGCTTTCTTGCCTAGAGAGGGTTGCTTTTCTGCCTTAGGTAAGAGGATGCTTGAATATTTTGTATCTGCTACTGAACTCTTTGTTTAAACAACACCTCACTAAGTAAGCAAAAATTGGGAGCTTGAAGGCAAAAATTATCTGAATCACCATGCAAAGAAAAAGACATCTGCACTCTGCTTCTGGGAGGGAAAAAGTTCCACTGTTTCACCCACAAACTAATGTGCTGACTATTATTTAACATGTTACAGCTTTGGTAAACTTTTAGCAATAATGACATCATAAATAATTTCATCTACATGTTAGCAAAGGGATAAGAGAGATCAGAGCTAACTGGGAAATACATCTGTCCTCAAAGGACTTTTTTTTTAACTTCTAACCCAAGGAGTTATTCACATAGTGGAATACTTCACTGCCATCAAGAGCACTGCTTCACTATTACTAGAGCACTTAAAATTTTTTTTTTTTTTTTTTTTGTAGTGCACCTGTATCCAGGCAGTCTTACCTTTAATGCTTCTTCTGGGACTTTATGTTGAATTTGCTCCAGCACATACATGTTTGAATGTACAGAACTCGTTAAGGAAATGGCAAAGGAATTGGATGAAACAATGTAGCATTTGATCACAGGCTATAAGCAAGATCTTAAAACCAGAGAAGCTTAAAATACATAAGGTACTGAAAGTAGCCTGTGCTGTACCCCACCATGGTCTTTGTGATGTGTATTTTGCAAGAGAGTATGCAATCAAGTCTGCTGGCAAGATCCTTGCCAACTGAAGGGCGGCAGACAGGGGAGCAAGGCAGGAGTAACTTGGGAGAACACCAGCAGCTCTGCGCAGCTCTGGGGAGCAACCAAAGCTCTCACTCAACTCACATTCTGCTCCTCCCCACCCAGCTGGCAGCTGCAGGCAGACCACTCTCTCTTTGTGATATTCTGGCTAAAACAAGGCTATCTTTAGATAAGTTCAGCTTCCTGCAGGGATGTCTGGGACTATGGTGTTCTCCTGGCTGACAAGGCCTTCAGCCACTGCAGTTTCCTGGATGAAAAGTAAATCAGGTCATGAGCTGCTGTAACCTCTTATGAAGGGAGGCATTCAACATGATTGTGTCTAGGTAACAATCCTCAGCGCTGCTGCATGGAGTAAAAAAAAAAAAAGAAAAAAAAAAGGCAGCATCTGGCAATGTCACCACAAACAACCCAATCAGCACAAAGCAAAGAGGAGGAAAAAGGAAAGATGGAAAATGTTAGACTAAAAATAAACTCAGTGATACTGGCACAGCAGGGAAACGCCACTCAGTCTGTAAGTGAAACTGTAAATGGCAAAGAGACAACGGCTCCTATGCAACAGCACACACGTGACTGAGACCTCAGGAGGTGCCATCCACACCAAGCTGGATGCAGTATGCACAGAGAGCTCTGCTGGAGGCAGTGGCACTGGAGCAGCAAAGGATAGGAAGAGACTGCAACTGCCATAGCAACTATGCTGAAGTAAAAAGATGGCTCTAAAACCTACATTCTTTAAGCCTTTATTGAGGGCAATAAATTCTACTATTCATTAAAGCAATCATTCATTTCATGTGAATATCCATGTAAGGGCTGCAGGACTAAAGATTTCAACTCGGCTGCTTAGTGCTCAGAACTGCTTTCTATAAAAAGTGTAAACCTGTATCGCAGCCATTAAAACCCACCCACACTCAAGGCACTGCCCTATGCCTTCACTAGGCTGGAGCTCACAGCAAATTTTCTACAGGTTTCCCCACACATCTAGACATCAGAAGACACAGGACCAGTGACGTAAAAAAAAAAAAAATCTGCAGAGTTGCTAAGTCAAGAAAAGCTAGAATGAAAGCTGCTCGTGGGACTATAACAGGCTTTATGACATATGCACTGAGATGCCACCTTCAACAGCGTAGATGACAGTGCTGTATTATTGGGCAGCACTCAGTAAGGAGCTAATCAGCACTTTTTTCCCCATGTATGCCTGAACTGTACCTTGTTTAAATACTGATCTAAAGGCAAATAATTTGTCTCCTTCCTTTTTTATTAAAAAAGATTCAATGGCTACTTCCGTTTTAAAAAAAAACAACCACCTCACTGTAAGGCAAAGGATTTGCTATATCTAAAACAGCAAGAAGCAGAGCAAAAGTATGATCTCACACAAGCCCTATAAAACTCTCTTCCGGCAGATTCAGGATTGCACACATATCAGCATCTAAGCACCTCTGTTTTAACAGTGAGCTCCTGCACTGTCACTGCTTAAAACCAAGGTGCCCACAACCCCTGAAAGAACAGGGAGGCTCAGTTTCTTTTCACTGCTTCAGCAATGTTTGGAGTATTTCAAAGGCTACAGCATGAGCATGACCAAGCACAAACTGACTGCAAACGCACAGGAATGTGGCCTTGGGATCAAGAACGCACAGACTTTTCCAGCCAAACACTTTATCTCCTTCAATGTAAAACTCAGCCTCTATTTTCAGAAGTGTCTAAATCATTTTAACTGAAATTTCATCAAAAACAAGAAAAGAAACCTAGAGGAGACACTTGCTACATCTAAATTCAGCCTGAATGGGTAAAGTCTAGCAGACAGAAACAACTGAAAAAAAGTGGGGAAAAAATATTAGTTTACATGAAAAGTCAGCAATAGCAGCCTGTACTTAGCACTGTTGCTCTGCAGGCTCAAAAAGGCACTCCAACATCTATGCTTACGGCCAGGCATAGTCACATCAGGATAAGAAAAGGGATGAAAGCAAGGGTGTTTTAGCAGAGGCTAGCAGGATTTGTGACTGTAAACAAAGCAGTGACTGCAGCCAGCCTCCCTCAACATAGGTGAAATTTGCTACTACTGAAGAAAGATTTGTTCTTGCATTTTGGGCAGAAGCGACTTGTGCAAGCAAATGCCAATCAGTACAGAGTTAAGGGTCTGATCACAAACCCCAAAGCTAAATGTTTAGGGCTGAAGATCTGCAAACTATTAAAAGACAAGCGTTTGTGTGAAATGACTAATAAAATATTATAATAAAAGCTGGACAGAAAAAAGTAGGAAGATGTTAGTTCATAAAAAAGCATATGAAGCATGTTTGCTCTCTAGATGATAGCAGCTAGAATCACCACAGAAATAAAAAGTAAAAACCACAACCCTTCCTTAGAAAGAGACTGAAGAGGCACTTCCATACACCACCTTCAGTCAGTACTGTCAGTGCAGGGCCAAATTCAAGGTCCAATGAAAGTAGCAGGCATGATGATTAATATCAGGTCCATGGTGGAGAAGTGGAAGTTTATTAGCTAGCCAAAGGCTCCAGGAGGCAAGACAAACATCCTTACTTATTAATCACAATTAGCACTGTTAACTGTTCACACAACAAAGAGCACAAAGTCCAAAGATCCTCTCCCACTCCCTCTTCAGACAAGAAGGATATCATAGCCAAAGCGAATTACATCATTCAGTTTCAACGTGATGTACTTCTGGTCAGGAATCCTCACATCATTGACAAACGTCTGCAGGAAAGAAGCATAGGAATGATTTTTGACTGAGGGTATCAACATGATGCATCTCAAATGGACAGGACTCCTAGACAGGACCCAATCCCATCAGTCACACCACTGCACACATTCAGAGTGCACTAGCACAAAGTCAGCCAGACAAGGCTAGGAAAATCAACAACAGCAAGTAGCTCCTGTGGGTAAGTTAGTACACCACAATTATGCTTCAAAGAATGGTGCTCTGAAGGGACCTCTAGGGAAACTTACTTTTCCATCACGTGCAAAGGAAATTTGAGTCCCTGACTTGAACATGTAAATGAGGTGCCTGAAGTTAGGGACTTTAGATAGTCTCAGTTCTCCTCCACCCTTTGCAACCAGCAAGAGTTGCAAACAGTGCAACTCACACTCCAATTACTGAGCTGGGAATCAGCTTTCCACTGATGTCAAACAAGACTGGTGTTCATCCCCAAGGCCTGGTAATTTAACAAGCAAAATTTATCATAGAGGAAGAGGAAATGGAAATGCACAGGAAAAAGAAGCATTTGCAGTGGCCTCATCATGATGTCTGACGCCACATTTTCCAAGACACCATGTATCAGTACAACAGGTACCTCACACACAAGAGTCACGTAATCATTTCTACCTTGCTGGGGGCAAAGAAAAGAATTTATAAAGGTTACAAAGTTATAAAGGTGCAAGAAATGTACTTCACAGCTGTCAACAACCATCATGGATGTCTGCTGAGGCAACTCTCTAAGGAAACATACTCACAGAATAAATCAAGCACTCATGGGCATCTTTTGCAAATAATGTACCTCTGTAATAACCTGGGCCAAATAAAAACAAATCAGGAACTTGGCTGAAGAAGCACCAATGTTCTGATGTGGAGCAGGCACTCAGTTGCACCTGGGGCAGTCACAGACACCAGGAGTTGCCCTGCCTCATGAGGTGGGATTTACCCACCGCTGGGTCTGATGAGATAGACACTGAATTTACATGCTGTCATCACTGAGGCAGTCTTCTGCCTTCTCACCTCAGCCAAGCCAAACATACGTGATAATACAACGTATTAACCACAGGAGAAAAATATATACTAAAGCAGGAAACTAGAACTTCAGCAGACAACATTCCCTGGCTGCCTGGCAATTTAATGGGGAGCAGGTCTGTAATTTTGGAATAAAACCAGTGAAGCTGGTTAAAAGGCATGAAATTCCTATTTGCATTAAATGTTTTAATATTTAAAAATCCCACAACAGTCAGATCTGGAACAGGAATCATTATTTGCTGAGTTTTCTGCAAAACAGAAGTTTGGAAGAAAATTATGTCATTACCCATTCATCCACAGTTACTTTAAATGAAGATAAAAATGCTGCCTCCAAAATCAAAAGGCCCATAATGAAAACTGCAGAATCAGACGGACATTATAATAAAAACAATAAAACACATGTTGACAATTAATATGAACCAGATTAACTGGAAGAGTCATTGTTGACAATCCACAGAATATACAATGAAAGCAAATTCTAAAAGTGGAATTAAATCAAGGTCCTCAAAAGTGAGAAGGATGAACACTCATTCTTGATGTTTACAGATGCCAGAAAAGGCAGAACAGTTGAGGTTTGTTTCAGCTACTGTTTTTGTTCAAGTTTCTGGGTTCACCATGCAGTTCTGTGGTTATGATGGTGGAGGATTTCTGCTTCTAAGCCCAAAACATGACTGCTGTGAATCTAACTTAGGACCAGCTCCAACACAGAAATAGCTTTGCTGGTATGATGAAACAGCCAAAAAGCAGCATGCCATGGCACTATAACAGTTTTAGTTATGACGGTGTATGCAAAAATCACAGAACTAAGGTGGGCAGATAAGTCCTCACCAAGCTGCCTAACATTACTGCATGAATCAGGATCAGAGCAAGGGTTAAAATTCAGGCAGACCCAGATCCCTGTTCTAGGCTCACATTATCAGATGATCGTCACACAAGCCAGTCTCAGGGCAGGCATAGAACAAAAAAAAAAGGGGTAGGGGATGGTTTTAAAGAGTTTCTTCACAAAGGAATTATATGTCTCATCATCTCATAGATCACTTCATGCACTGACAACTGAACTGCCAAAAGGTCATCCTGCTCATACTGAACAGCTGCTCCAGAGTCTTCACCAGTTTAATGTTAGCATTCCTAAAATGAGATTGAATTTATTTCCTCCCCTTTTGCGAGAGGTTCTATGATTTTGCAAGATCCAAAGCATTCTGCAAGGACACGAGAAGGAAAAAAGAAATATAATATTCACTAAAGCTTTCTTTTAAGACAAGATGCTACATGGACTCCATATCTCAGGCCTTGCAAACAATTACGTATGTTTAGCTTAACTCATGCCAACAGTTGCAGTGACCCAAAAAGGTCTAACAGTAGAATTAAGTCAGCACACAAGCACTTGCAGACTCAGCACACTGCATGTTTGCCTCCATCAGCCACGAGGTTTGCTACTTACGCCATTTAAGCTCCCAAGATCCTTCACCCAGTGCTCATCTTTCTCCTTGTCATAGTTGATTACAGCATGCTGCTTATCGACACTGCGGGACTGGCAATGAAAGCACAATGAATGTGAGACCAGTCAGGCACAAGAGACACTGTGAATCAAAGCAACATTTAGGCATTAAACTAATTTGATACGGGGTAGGAGGAGAGAGGGGGAAAGTACGAAGGATTAAATACTATTTACTACAATAAAGGATAAACAGCAAATGCTTCCATCACTGAAACAGTTCACTGAAGACAATATGCTATTTGCAGAGGGAAAAAAAAATTACTGAAGGCTGTCAAGACTATGCCATGATTTCAATAAAGTATATCAATACACACTGAAAACAAAACCAGTCAAACCAAAAGCCTGGGGGCAGGATCCTCATCCAGGGTGAAATATAAGAGCTCCATTTTTTATCAGCTGAAGCTACTAGTTTCATCATTAGGGACAGTCTTCCCATTTTTCAAAGACAGAACCACCATTTTCTTAAGTTGCAATCCAGACTTATTCACAGTTATGCATACTGTTCCCAGTATGTCTTGGAGTTGGTTTAAATTCTAGGATGTTTTCCAAGTTAGAAAGAGTTTAAATTTGAGATGAGAAAGAAAGCAACTGTAGGAAAATCCAAATTTAAAGTTTGGTTTGAGAATGCTGAACCAGACATTGATTTGGTGCCACTGGCTTTACCATAGTGCACAAGTATCAAATGCACTTTATCTTCAAAAGAGAGTATGACACTTTAGCAGGAACACTGTCAGACTTCTGAAGAAGAAACGTTAGAATAATATCTCTCGATGATGTTCAAATATGGAGCTGCAGCTATAAAGACACCAGACACTCTTTAGACCTACTACCTCTGGTAACTTGAATTCTTGCTGCAGTTGACCTCACCCAGTCACTGGAACTGGCCACTCCATCAGCACATATACACACAATTGAGACCTCCCTGGTAGCTCAGGCTGGGAAGGGTAGGGTGTGATACCAGAGCATCAAGGCAAGCCAGGCTCCTACTCTTCCTGAACATCAGCCAAGTTCTTGGTGAAAAGTCCTTCCTTTTCGCAGGTACAAACACGTTCGTTTTCACAACACTGCGCTCAACAAGCCATTATCTACTTCCTTATGAGCATGCAGAGGCAAAGGTTGTTTCAGGGAAATCCCTTGGTGAAAACAAAAAGGGACTTTACTGGAAAAAGTGCAACCATTTGCAGGAGTTTCTTCTGTCCCTGTCAGTTTCAAGCACATTGGTAATACCGAAAAAGGTGAATGACCCTGAAGTACCAATATGAAGTAAGCACATAATTGTCCAGAGGACTGCTCTTCCACCTTGTGATGTCCCTCACACCATTCGCAAGATGCCACAAGAAGCAGATACAATGAGAAGGACAAGTAACGTCAAGCCTCCAGCTGCCCCACCAATACAGCAACCTATACATTGTTGAATTTACATATGAGTACAATGATGCAGCACTCAACGACTTGCTGCTCAACCAGTACTGCTTGGACAGCAATCACTTCCCGAAGAAACAAACAGCCAGACAGGACAAGTAGAGACAATGCCTCCTGCTATGTCAAACCCTAAATATGGGAAGCATTGCACAGCAACACCCTCCCAGGAGGGGCACACACAAACCTCTCACCCTCACACAACCCTCATACTTGGTCTCTGACCCTGACCTCAGCATAGGACAGCTCTTAAGCATTTGCAGTGTGAAGTTGCTGCTTCTCTCTGTTACAGATTCAGCCCCTCAGTCCAGCTTGCAATCACAGGAGTAGCTGTTCAAGGCATGTGCAGCATACAGTAAGAACAGTCCAAGTAAGGATGGCTTACACATGCTACCCAGGACCTGCACCTCAGCACACAGCCCTGAGGATAGGAATGTCTCCAGCCACTTCAAAGCAGCTGACACTTCAAAAGCTGGAGTTAAGTTGCACCTGACATGCCACGCAGTTCTTCACACTCTCCAAGACGATACGAGAAGGTCTCCTTACACTGCCCTGCATGCCCAGGGTCCGTCCTCACAATCACTTGATAGGAAACCCCTTTCCCCACCAGGGACATTTACAACTGTATTTTATCCTGCTAGACAGAAAGACAACTATACACAAGGGTCTTGCCTGCACAGCACAGGTGCAAGGTCTTCCCCACTCCCTCTGCTGCTCAAAGCTGTGGACAACACTGTTCCCAACAGGATGTGAGAGCATGTTGATTAACTAGTGCAGCAGTGTTTGCTTTAGCTTTTTACATCGTGTCACAGACACTCATTTAAAGATTAACAGGATTTAAAGGCAGAACAATCCCTCTAGGCTCCTTCCAAGGGCAGAAAAGCTTCCACCCCAAAAAGCTAATCCAGGTGAAAAAATAGAGTAGTTTTTAATCTGGTACCTAGTCACTGGTCATTTTAAAAAGAGTTTATTTCTGGGAACCAGCTGTCTCCCAAAAATTCAATTTGCCCTGAATCTGACCCTGATGTAACTCCACACAGCATTTGGGCTGCCATATTTTACAACAGCTGACTACAGCCATTCAGGGTCCCAAACCAGACAAAGGTCATGACAGAGAAGTAGAAATGTATTCCAACAGCATGATATTCCCCTACATAGAAGTCAAAAGAGGTCACCAAAGAATCAATTGACACCTAAACTTCCCCATGTTTCAAGGAAGTTTCAGCTACGTTCAAGCCAGAATCAATATATGAAATGAAAAATCTGACCCATAGTCCTGATACAATCCCTACTATCTCTCTAAAGAGCACATTTGGAACATGGCAAACTGTTACACAGATCACCCTTCAGTGAAATTTCACACTTCTGTGATGGAGAGAGGAAATTTCTTTATGATAAACTAGCACACACTACAGGAACTGGCAGCAGAAATTCCTAGGGCTCGTCTCCAAGGAAACTCAACTTAAAATAACTAAAATCACACCTTATTTATTTTGATGCAGAATTGCCAAAGGTCACTCTTACTTGAGAACCAAGGTGTGGCCTGTTTCAGCATCAGCCACATTTAACATAAACTGCTCTTACATGCAATGACAGCAGCAACCCAGCCACTGATCGTGCTTTTGTTCTCGAAGGAGCAGACTGACTCAATCCCACTTTCAAAGCAAACAACAGCCAGTTTCCAGACTGGTAACAGCTGAGAGCCCAAGAACGGTCCTGCAGACCTCACTTCAGCCTAGCAGGCCAGTGGTTTCTAATGCAAGGCCCACAGAATCACACGCAGTGATTTAAGCTTGAGTCAACACACATTAGCAGAGCAGCCCATAGGCACAGAGCTCCCAATGGTCTGTAATACCACTGAAAAAGTTTTTGCCATCTATAAATTGAAAAGCTACTGCTGAATCACAAATGTAAGAGGCCTCCTAGCTTAAATGCACAGTTGCACAGGATACTGAGCCTTGCTTATGATCAGTCATGACCTCTACAAGAAGACTGGTCCACTTGTCAAGAGAGGATACAGGGGTTCAAGCAGAAGGAGGACAGGAATTTTCATAAAGTGTTAAAAAACCCTGAAGTGTCTGTACCCAGATGGTGCACTCTCACAGCTTATCAGTTTAAATGGAAAAGCACTGGCAATGGAGTAGGCAGCCCTCTTGATGTGTGGCAAGGATCACTGAGATTCTGCTTAGACCCAAACAGCAAAACGAGAGCTAGAGCATCTCTGATAAAACTAAGGCGTGCCAAAGGCAGCAGATGTCCTCTCTATGCACTAGTAACCTGCAAGCAGGGAAATAGGCTACACTCGTGACAGGCTGGGAACGAAGAAGGGACACGGTCTTCTCACCATGTCCCAACAGTGGACCTGTTATCAAACGAAAGCAACTCTCAGTAAAACCCAGCACACACTTCTCTGGTTAACAACATTTACACTTCTCTGAAGGGAAAACATGGGCACTGATTTGTTGCTACATTTCCAGACATTCAAATCACTTCCTAATAAAAGGCCATCCTGCTTCTGCATCACACTATCTAGTCTATCTACTATCAAGTTTTAAATATCTAGCAGACAAAACACCTATGTGGCATCTGTCTTGTGAGGAAAGACTAAGAGACCTGGAGCTGTTTAGCATGGAGAAGAAAAGAACAAAGGGGGGATCCAATCAATGTTTACAAATGCCTTAACGGTGAGTGTCAAAAAGGTGGAGTCAGTCTCTTTTCACTGACGCTCTATGATAGGGTGACGGGCAACAGATACAAACTGGATCACAGGAGGTCCACCACAACTTCAAGGAAAAACTTCTTTGCTGTGAGGGTGCTGGAGCACTGGAATAAGCTGCCCAGAGAAGCTGTGGAGCCTTCTTTGGAGACTTTCCAAACCCACCTGGGCATGAGCCTGTGTGACCTGCCCTAGGTGATCCTGCTTTGGCAGGGGGTTTGGACTCCAGAGGTCTCTTCCAACCCCTACCATTCTGTGATTCCACAATCTGAAGACAGAGGTTATTTTATAGTTCTTCTTTATTTCATATTCATATTAGGCAGATAGTCCAAATCAAACAGAAATGCTGCCTTTGGGTCTGCCAGTTCTATACCAGTACCTGCATCTTGGATTATTAGTCTCCAACCAGACATGCAACCAGGCACCTTGCACACATCAAACTACCAAAAAGCCTCTGCTTAGCACGGGAGCAGCAAAAGCAGCTTCATAAGACTGCAGAGTCTCACGCTGGCTATGGATGCTGCATATACCCTACAGCTTTGTGTTTGGTGAAGGGTCTGATACATAGAACAGGGCACTTGGGATAAAAGCACAAGCTGCCAAGTAAAACCCACAGGGAAACAAGACCTGCTTAGGAAGGCAGAGGAGAAATACAGCCAGACAGCCTGCGTTTCCCCACAGGGCCAGGGAGCAGACGCAGCTCAGCTGTCTACATAGATACAGATGCTGCTTTTTCCCCAGGAGAATTACCACGGGCAAAGACCTACTGCTCAGCGTTGAGATTTGGACCTAAGCCCTGCCAGTGCCGCAAGGCATCGTGGTACTGGAGATAAAATAAACAAACTAGAGCAGTTTCCCTATTCCTTACTGCAGTCTGTTTTGCACGGTTGGCACAAGATAACTGCACCATTCTGGTGGCAGCATGCAATAAACATTTGCTCAAATATTTTCCGTGGTGAACAGGTTACATTTCTGCCAGTATTGTGCTCTGCACAAGTGTTCCAGTAAGGAAATACAAACCTCTTCCACTATCACACTTCAGAAGGAAAACAGGCAAAGCCAAATTTTGTAAAATAATAATTTTTAAATTTCATGCATTTTAGCCTGAAATTATTTTTGCTCCTCAAAAGTAAAGCCCCAGATAACATTTAATGACAGACATAGAAATTGGACCTCCCTCTTCCCTCACACAGCATTTAACAGAGTTGCATATATTGGCCACTTCAGTACTTTTCTAGAATATCAGTGAATGATCCATGCAGCCCCACTCTGGTTTCAAGTGTGACACCCTCACAAGAGGCAGTCTGATTGCTCCCAGAGGCATGCGCTACCTAGTTTCTAAACAACTCTGCCTGAGTAGACAAATGTATCCACCTCATTCTGGGGCTTGCCTCACTTTACAGCTCCCAAAATGCGGAGGCTCCTGCCTTCAGCTTTGCTGCAGTCAAGGCTGTGGCAGGACCAGAGCCTGAATATTCCTGTGAAAAAATAAGGCACTGAACAAAAGGAAGAAATCCCCCAGGAAAATGAAACTGTAATCCCCACAGCCTGGCAAAAGGATTTGAAGGCTGGCATAGTTCCCATAACAACTTAACCCGTTATTTTGAGGCAGAATGAGTTCTTGCTCTCTACCTCTCCTTTCCCAAAGTCAAGCTCTAGCTCAAGTGATCCAGGATCAGATACTGACTACAGGCAGGCAACGTGCTGCCAACAGGTGCACTGGTTTTCTCTTCATTTTACATGGCCACTCAGAAGCATCATCTCAAGTGGAATAGAAGCCTGAATTTCTGTAGCACAGACAAGATATGTGCTAGTGATCAGGATCTCAAACATGGAAGGGGTCTCCTTTGTCCTTGCCTCATCCAGACAGTCAAACTTTTTATTCTGCAGGCCAGACTTCCATCACCTTGCCAAGTGCATGCATCTCTCTCACCCTTAATAACTACCTGCTTACAATGCCACCTACCACCACCTCTCTCCCTACCCTGTCTCTGGCAGTGAAGTCCCATCTCAGTGTGTGGGTCTTGCCATCTTTCCAGCCTCCTCAACCCATATTTCACCAGACACTGTAATCCTCCATCAACTGCACACTAACAGAAAACAATGGAAGAGGCAAGAACCAAGAAAACAACTCCAGGCCCGAAAATATGGGATGCGTATCCTTCCTCCCATAGATGTTGTCCAGGCACCTAGAAACACTACCTGTCCAAAAGCAGAGCCTTCCCAAGGCTCAACACTTTCCCTTCTACCTCTAAGACATCTGTTTCCCTTGTGACACCTAATGACTCTCAGCAATTCCCAATGCCCAGGGACTAACTTAGGTGCTGGTTTACACCTTCCATACAACTGCAGCAGAGTAGCATAATCAGGACACCATCTTGTCCCAACTACAACTTTCTGCTCCAGCAGTCCCATGGGGGAGGAGGTGGGGACACAAAAGGCAGCAGAGATTCCCCATGGCTTCTACCAGGAGTTCCTAATGCAGAAAATATCTGAGTGATGGAGGGAAACTTCCACACCACAGTAAATAAACACAGAAGTACCAGGAAAAAGATAATCTACAAAGTTCACACCATTTGCTTCCTCCCAGCATGATACTGTAGACAAATCACCTCACACCTATTCATGCTTGTTTATGTATATACTTAATAAACTACATAGAAAAGACATTATCATAGAATCATAGAATCATAGAATGGTCTAGGTTGGAAGAGACCTCAAAGATCATCCAGTTCCAACCCCCCACCATAGTCAGGGACACCTCCCACTAGATCAGGTCGCTCAAGACCTCATCCAGCCTGGCCTTGAACACATCCAGGGAGGGAGCAGACACAACCTCCCTGGGCAACTTGTTCCAGTGCCTCACCACCCTCACTGTGAAGAATTTCTTCCTAACATCCCGTTCAAATCTCCCCTCTGCCAGTTTGAACCCATTCCCCCTCGTCCTGTCATTACAAGACCTTGTGAACAGCCCCTCCCCAGCCCTCCTGTAGGCCCCCCTCAGATACATTGTATGACTAAGTACGGCCTAGGGAAGGATACATCAGGTCAACATGACCAGATGTCACATACAGAGCTCAACACCACACTATTATTTGCAGAGTGTGCCACACACCCTGTGTACCACACACTGATCCTGCAGTGAAAAAATTATCCAGTAGTGATACAGTAACAGATTGTATCTTCATGACTACATACGCAGCAGCGGAAGCAGGATTACATCGGCAATCTTCCCACTGGTGGGGCACCACTGCTCTGCAGTTATACACACTTGATGCTCCTTCACTGCCTAAAATGTTTGTAATTCCCTAGCTTTTTACCAAAGCAAGCTAAAGAAAGGCAAAGTATCTATTCAAGCAGTACTGTTTCCATTTATCCAATTCACCAGCAGAACTAACTTGTACGTTCAGTTCACAAGCCCCTAACACTTGAACTAACTGATACACTGATATCATAAGCAGCATGCAATGTCCCATATGGATCACAGACAGATGCTGAGCTAGCAGCTTTCACAGCTATCTGATGACCCCAGAATACTGGTGAGTCTTGATCCATCCCAGGGCCTATGGAAGATGTTGCTCACCAGTCATGTGCTGTAACATTTACTTTCCCCACAGCAAACAGCTTCTTCCTTTCTCTGCACTACTCTCCACCTTTCCAAGTCCTGCTCAGCCAAATCCTAATAACATATTGCGGCTTTTTTAAGTATAAATCCAATACCAGATGCAAAGATCTGGCATTTGGCTCCCTGAAATACAGGTCAAGAGGTTGAGCAAATACTCTAGAAGTACCATCACACTCTTAGTTTGAACTTGCAGTTTCCTTGACAGTTGCTTTGACCACGATCTGAATCAGGATACCAGATGAATCTTGATCTAATCTAGCACAGATGCTTTTACATCTAAACCCCCAGCCTTGTGAATCCCTGCACCTAGATCCTCTTGGCCCAACCTCCACTCCATCCTCTCACAATTTTGCTCCCAGATGAAACAGGACTTTAGACAACAGTATCAAACAAGTCCCTTTTGACCACATGCAAACTCCAACTTTTTTTTCAAAGGTCTGGAACTTGGTCTAACTCATTTGGATTACTAATAGGGGAGAAAATCACCTCTGACCTAGGCATGCATTCCTGAAAAGCATTAATTTCCTTCCCCTGCACACACACACAGAGAGAGCAGCTCTACAATGCTAGAACTTCAAAGAATGGTTTAAATATATTTTTAAACAGTTTACTGGAAGGAAATGGCTTTTTCTCAGAGCTGCTCACAGCAAAGGCCAAAGAAAGGAGCTGATCCCATCCAGAACACACTGCCTAAACCAGAAGTCTGGAAAATAAACTCATCCCAAACAGTTAAAAAGTTTAGCAGAGTTATAAGCAATTGCAAACAGCATCTCTAAATAGAAGGTATCAAGCTTCACTAAAAGGCATACTGGGCAAAGGAATAAACCAGAACACATCATTCCATCTGCACCTACTCCTGCTGCAACTCATCCAGTGTAGGACAAAAGCATGCCCATCCCATGGCTCTAAAGACAAGGAAATATGCAAGTAAGCACTGGTTAAACAATTTGCTTTCCCAAATTTCCAGCAAACATTTCTCTCAAAAAAAACCAAAACAAAACAAAACAAAAAAATGGGAAATCATGACCCTGCTCTCCCTTCTGTTATACATTTAGAATTAGCAAAAATGTAAAAGAGTCTTTCTCTAGGGGCAGAAGGAAAAGTTTTCACCATTAAGGGAAATTTTTAAGTTTGTAAAACGTTATGGGTATTTAGTCATGGGACAAACACTAAGCAAATGATCAAAGCTGATAAAAACAACAGCTATATTCCAAAGGAGGGGGAATTTGCTTTTTTCAAGATCATTTTAAAAAATCTTTTGTTTAAAAAAAAACAAACAAGCAACTTTTCAGCTAATTACTTCCTATTACCACCAAGCTTCACAGAAAAAAAAAAACATACTAGTGCAAGTTAGTGAATGTTTAGATTTTCACACTCCTGCTGTTTGTTAACTGTTACCTGAAAGGAGCCAGTGAGACTGTGGAAGAAATCAAGCACTGATCTTCAGGGAAAAAGGGCTAAATAGAGCCCCTGACTCTGTAACAACACCAAGCATGACAAGTTACATGGCATTTTCACCCAAGCATTAACATTCAAACCCAATGTAAATCTCGCATTTACTTGTACTAGAAGCTTTACAATGCTGTAAAAACATTTAAAGTATTTCTAATCCTCTTAGTAGGTACAGAAGATTTCAAGGTAGATTATTGCCCCACTATCAAATCTACTTAATTTTAAACTTAAAGGCTGTAAGTTTTCGTCACCTCTTTGTTAACCAGAAAGCAAATCTAGTACCTGTATGAAATAAGCAAAACCTAGTGAAATTAAAGCTTGTTTAGTTAGTGACAAAGCCCTAATTTTTGCCATTTATGCATCTGATACCTTGAGACAACATGTTCCAAGAACACTCCTACAGCAGTATAAGACAGGCAAGACTCCAAGACAAGGGCTTGCACTAATACACACTATCCCAACAGGGAACCATAAACCTTATCATGATGAAATCACTAAGCAGTCATCCAGACCATTCCCCAGACATGCCAGTCTGTTCCCAGTTGGGCATTTTAAGGGATTAAAAATCTCAAAATATGCAAGCAAAATAACCATGCAGCGAATACACAGTTTCAGGGGCAGTATCACAAAAATACAGGTGCAAACACTGTCACAAGAGTGACATCTGCTCTGATAACTGCCCTGTTTCTTAAACTTTCCCCAAGACAAATGATTGTCCCAATCTGCAGTTTTGTGGCATGGACACCACAGTAGGAAAAAAGGTCTATTTTTAGATCTCATCCTCCATCTGCTCAAGCATGATTTCGCTTGGGCATCAAGTCTCTGGCACAGTCTCCTGCAGTGAGACTTACTATAATCACCTCAGTCAGAGCTCAGGGTAGCTCTGGAGAACATCTTTATAAACAAACAGCTAGGAAAACAATGTACTGTGCTGTTCAAAATAGGACCTTATAAATGATCCTAGAAAAAGCTTTATTACTGGAGAGAGTAAACAAGTATGTTTAAGAGCCACATGCAACTCACTACCTCATGAAATACTGAAAATCTTTAATACCACCACCTATGAGCTCCCAAATACAAACACTTCACTCCTGTAGGTATTGCTGGCTCCTCCAGGAATCACAATTCATTTACCTTGTAGAAAAGAGCATGGCAAAGTAAAAGCATAATAAGGTTGCTAGTCCACACTCAACACTGACAAGCCAGCTCAGACTTGCAAAGAAGCATGAAATACTCTGTGTGGTACAGAGCAGTTCACAATCCATGCTGTGCAGTTAACCCTTAAGTAGCCAGAGAAACAAACAATGCATTTGAAGCATAAATTATATCTGGGTACTTTAGTTTCAGAGTGTACAGCTTGAGACATGATTGTTGGAGTGCTGAAAACTGACAGAAGAAACCCCACCACAATTACTTCCAAAAGGTATTAAAATGGGCAGTTTAAAACTCGGGCTGTCTTTAGAAATTAAGGCCACTCAGCACGTTTTCTTCCTTCAAGCCACAAGAGAACACAGCAATCAGGTTTCTGAGCAGTTGAATGCAGACATATAGAAAGTACCAGGACATTCTTAATGTCTCACCTTTACATGCCTCACCACTCAGACATGTATGAACATAAAATAAAAGACAGAATGATTCATGGGAAAACCCAAATAATCCGCTGCTGAAGAGGGAGTACGATTCGCTCTACCACTGCAGCACAATCTTGCCATTCGCTGCCAGCTAGCAGAGCAATAGAAACACTGCACACTCTCCTTTTGTGGACACTAACAGTTTATTACAGCTAGAAAATACCTTGCATTCCAAGTACACCTTGTACAAGAACTTATACCCCCTAACATATCCCACAAAACCTCTGCAGGTACTCTGAACACAGCGAAGCATTTAGGACATACTTGTGACCAGCTCAGCAGTGGAAATTTTGAGGAAGGAGTCCCCAGTGTACAAGCAGCTTCCTAATTTTGACACAAAAAGGCACATTTGCCACCTTTGCAAAAGGGGAACTAGCAGGTTCAATTGAACTTTTTTTTTTTTTTTTTGCATTTAAGTATTTCTGGCATGGGCCTAGCAGAAACACTAATTT
The DNA here is from genome assembly GCA_013396835.1 of Psilopogon haemacephalus. Taxonomy (NCBI): domain Eukaryota; kingdom Metazoa; phylum Chordata; class Aves; order Piciformes; family Megalaimidae; genus Psilopogon; species Psilopogon haemacephalus. The sequence goes on along the minus strand of VWZI01000460.1, from coordinate 412,669 downwards.
AATTCTGAGATTCTAGAAATCCCTGAGCTAAACTGCTCCTGTCAAAAGCTCTATGCAAGATTCCAGCTCCATTTGTTTGGAGCGATGTCCATTACATTCTGCTGTCAAATATCAGACAACAGTCAACACTTCAAACACATTAGATTAGGTCCAGCAGAGACATATACTGGTACGGGAAGCACTAACAGAATCTCCCAAGTTTTTCTAAGTAACACAATTACTTTGGGAAGAGGTCATCACCTTACTCACCCCCCCAAAACAGGTAAGAGTTTCTCTACTAAACATCAATATCTCTTTAATAAAGAAAGCCTAATGAGAGATACAAGCACTGACAACATAATCAAATTTCAAGAGAAAAACAGAAACCCTGCCCCCATTTGAATGACACATACCAGTAAACAGTGTACATATTAGAAGCTACAAAAGACAGCAGCATAATTAGGGATCAGGACAGAATGGCATGTCTTTGCTTTCTGCTTCTAGCAGCATCAGGATAGTTCATCTATTTGATAATCTCCCATCACTACAGCTCCTATTCATCCGATGACATGGCAATTTGAAAGAAACATCACTTCTACTTTCACAAACATATAACACCTTCATGGGAACCACACACTCAACATAAAAACAGAAGTTTCTTTTTAAAGATGTCATTTGAAGGAAGCATGCAACATCTCTACAAATCCTCCGCATTTCATTCACATCTACTCCATCTTCAGAAGAAGGAAAACGAAACAATAAAAACAATGCATTACCTGGAGCATCAGTTCACAGTCATCTCTGCCAACAAATATCATCTCCCGAGGGAGACGGTGGCGAATGCCAGTGCTGCTCACCAAGAACCACGAAGTCACACTCATTTTGGCACTTGGCAATTAATCTTTATACATCCTAAACACAAAAACATCATGTCAAAGTGAGTTCTTAATGAAATGTACATGTATCTCAGGGCATAGCTGCAGCTCCCAAATCTCCCTGTGCCATGGAACCCAGTGCTGCCTCTTGCACATTTGTCTTACATGTCTTGTGGCAACAAGCAGTTGTGATGTGTGTACCAGGATCTGCTGTCTATGTGCAGCCCTGGAAAAAATCCCATTGCAAAATAACACTAAGGATCTGAAGAAAGCATTGTTTACAAAATGAAGCACACAGCTGAGTCCAACCAATGAAATGATGAAACATGGTGGAGGGGAGAAGAACTTTAAAAAACGACCATAAAACCTCTTTTCCGGAACATTTCCTCATTACCAGGTCTGTGCACAAACCACATTTTGAGGTTCCCCAATCACCAATGACCTGTACCTGCACATCAGTACCATGACATAACCTGGTTCCCACAGCCTTTCACAGCACACTCCCTAGAGTAGTTACACCGGTGCTGGTAGAAGCGCAGCCTCCCTATTGCTCATCCCACTTCCACAGCGATCTAAATTGGGAGCCCACAAATCCTTTCTTCCTTCCTTCCTCGCTGCGTGAGCAGGACCAAAACCCAAACGACGCTGCTACCACAGGCCAGGAAATGCAGGCTGCAATTCCCACCGGAGGCTTTTGGTGTGCATCACCCTTCTATCACCCATAACAGGCAGAAGAGCAGGCTGTTGTAACCTGCAAGGGCAGCACCGGCGAGCCGCGCTTATCGGGAACTCTCCCGGCCACACCTGTTTGTTGTGGCTGCCACAGCCCGGCTGCAGGAAGCCTGTTCCTGAGGCCTCTCCTCCCTCTCCCACAATATTGCATTTTCCTCCTCCTGCCTGAAGGAAAATAAAGAGGCATACATCAGGCTCTCGCCTTCCCCTCACCCACCTCCCGGGATCGAAGTTGCATTCCTAAATGAAGCGAGGAAAGATCTCCATTTTATCTGGGCTGCACTGCGCTGCCTGGCCTGACTGCCGGCTCCCCGTGCCCCAGCGGCCGCGGGGACGTGCAGGTGACACTCGCCGGGACAATGAATGACGTCCCTAGCCTGGGGAAAGGCGAAGAGAGACCGCACGTCCCACCGCCCCGTCTGTCGCTGCGGACACGCAAACCCGCTCTGAGAGCCGGCAGCACGGGCTTCCGTGCCCGTGGCACGATAGGCGAGCGGCCCCATCACACCGCGCCCGGGCCTGCCCAGCGAACGCGACAAAGCGCCCGAGGAAGGCAGCCGAGAGCCTGGAGTAGCCGGGCAAGCCCCGTGGCTCCCTCGCACCGCCCCAAGCCGGACTGCTGGGCGAGCGCCGTGGCCGGCCCTTTCCCCAGGGCCCCGTCCGGGCCGCGACTCGCTGCTGAGAAGAGGACGTGCAGCCCCGCCGGAGCCGCCGAGGGGCCGTGGCAGGCCAGGTGCGGCGCGGAGCTGCCCTCTCCACGCAGCGGGGCGAACGCGACCCTTTGTCTGCCGGGGCCCGGCTCCCGCCCCAGCCCCTCGCCCGCCCGCCGCCCTACCTGCTGCGGCCCTCAGCGCGGTGGCAGGCCGG
>VWZI01000460.1:392482-410104 GCA_013396835.1 Psilopogon haemacephalus | reverse complement strand
CCTGAACGGCAGGTATGACAAAAGCTGTCTTGATCTCAGGCTCCTGGCTCCTCGAGACAGTAACAGCCGTGCCCTTGTTCAGCATCCTTCGTTTCAGGCTCGTAGAGGGACTCGATTGAATGCCAGCAGAGTCACAGGACACCTCTCAACACCTCACAATACCCTGATCAGAGTGCTGTTGTCCCTGACCTTGGGAGGCCTCACAGACCAGCTCAAGGTCGTGGGACAGGAGATGATGTCTCCGAGCCACTGGAGCAAGCCCCAACACTAGCCTCTTCTCCCCCCCAAGACCCAGTACCAGTGTTTTCTCACACCCAAGCCCCAACACTAGCCTCTTCTCCCCCCCAAGACCCAGTACCAGTGTTTTCTCACACCCAAGCCCCAACACTAGCCTCTTCTCCCCCCCAAGACCCAGTACCAGTATTTTCTCACACCCAAGCCCCAACACTAGCTTCTTCTCCCACCCAAGACCCAATGCCACCAGCATTTTCTCACACCCAAGACCCAACACTGGCCTCTCCTCCCACCCAAGTAAGTCCCAACACCAACCTTTTCTCCCTCCAGTTACTACCTTGAGCTTCAGGGAGTAGGTTGGCATAGATTTCACATGCACCCCTTAGGTCCTCTTGCAATGCAGTACCTAAAGGCTGTTGACATGACTAAATTAATCTGAGACATCAACATGGAATAAGAACCTGAAATGGGTGCTGTGAAAGGACACACCATTCTATATGTTCTTTTCAGCTGTAGGTAACTAGAAAATAACTGAAGAGCTGTAAATGCAGATACCAAAGCCCCAGCTCCCACAGAAATTGATGAAGTTGCAAACGGCAGCAGCTTCACACTGTCTTCCTGTCTCAAACTGACATAGGCTGCTAGGACAAGACTACAGGAAGACAGCAAGGTCATAGTGATGTTTCCTCAAGCTCATATTCCAGATGGAAAGAAGTCTTTGCATGTATATGCTGTATGTTTGGTTTTGAGTCTCATTTTTCATTCACCTACAGAAGGCTTCCTTAGTGTTTTCAGTGTTATCATTTAGAATTTTGGCTCAGAATATAACCATAATAAGGTCTGATGGAATGGAAACCATAGGTCCAGTCTGACACTCACTGGGGGCAGTCCTACAATAGTGTCACTTCACAGACTGCCTCCCAGTCTACAACCTTACTGCAAGGCAGAGGAGCCAGGGAGGATGCAGCAAGCTGCATCAGGACCATGAGAAGGAAAACAGCTTTTATCCTTTTCCTTGCTCTTTCTGAAGAGCAGCAGGACTTTGTTATTTTTTACTTAATTGTATTATTGCATTTTAAAACCAACATTTGGCTTCTTCCCTGGCAAATACATCATGGCCCAGCACGATTTCAATGTGTGATTGTTGTCAAAGGCTTCAAAACTGGCTGAAGTTGCAGCACCTGTGTTTTATTGGAATACACTTGGTATCTCCTCAGAGTAGAGCACCACACCCTTGCAGCATGCCATGTCGCTCAGACATCAGGCAGAAAGATGGATTCAGTATCCACTGGGGCACTTCAAAGGCCTTTGCATTGAATGCTGCCATAAAGTAACAGAAGTCCTCTATAAATAAAAAATAGGCTTCCACCATATTTGCCATCTTGTCTTGTCACTGAGTGATGTTTTGTTATTGATTTAACTGACCTATATGTTACAATTTTATAAATATTATTCACTTCTTTATGAACCACATCTATTTAGTGGAGAGGCTGCTCTAAGAGCCCATCTGCAGAGCCTCTATAGTTTTGTAAGGAAGTAGGATAATTTACTTCTTTATACAAGCCTGCCATCTAGGCAAATCTTTGTTATAAGTTACTATAAAAAGCTTAGTGTTTGCTTTAGTCTCTCTTTAAGCCCAATTTTACTGTTCATTTATACATGTGTATTTCTATGAGCAGTCAGTACTTCACTATTTATAGAGAAGAAAAGTAGTTCCTGCTTCCACCACATGTCTTCTGACCTGGTTGAAGATGCAGTTTAGGCCAATACAGTAGACCTGACTGCATGCCGCATTACAGCTTCTTCGTTTTATTCCAGTGATCTAAAGGGAATTAAAAAGCTAATAAGTGAAGTCCTTTATTCTCTTCTCTAGTCATCCCTCTCAAAGCAATGTGTGAGCCACAGGGGCTGCAGAGTAGCCTGGTGTTACACTATTAGCTCTAAATCCCAGGCAGAGACTGTGGGGAAGAGAAGCTGTTGCATAACTATGCTTGATTTTCACTTTTTTTCATACTGTAACAAGCTCTGATGGCAGCCACTGCTACCCTTGGTCTGCCCAACCATGTAGTGTGACCATACACATACCTGTCTTTAAAAATACAGACTGTAGATGCATTTTAAACCCCTCCCTTCTTTGCCTGGGAAAGACCTCAAGAACTTGAGTGCAGCAGGAGCACAACATGGTTCACACTAAGGCTGCAATAGAAGGTGCTTATTGTGCAAATCTCTTCACATTCATCACTGTTACCTTCAACTACAAGGGGCATGCCCACAGATGTATTAACCTGTATAACCTGCAGGAGGTTCACTGTACTGTTCATTGTGTGGATGCAAAGTAAGGACAAGTCCTCATCCCAAAGCACTCATTCCCAGTGAACAAAGAGATTGCAGGTGAGAGAAAATATCCAGGTAGAAGAATAATGGGGCTATTGGAAAGCCAGATTTTTGTACCCAGAGCTGTTGAATCAGGTAATCTGTTATGCTGAAATACTTTTTGTCCGACACCCTGAACCCATAGCTATCACAGCTTGAGACAGAACTAGTTTAGATCTGTGCTTTGAAACTAAAATCCCACCATCCTAGAGGAGCTGGACTAAACCAAGCTCTTTCTGCCAGGCTCTGATGTAAGGGAGATTTTTGACAGAGTTCCAAAATATGAACTGTCTTCCTGCATCTTGCTGCAGAGGAGGCTTCTGTTCCAGGCTGGTCATTGCCTGATCCTGGCATCCCACATGGTTTTCCCCACTAAAGACAGTTTTCCCTGTGCATCAGCTAAGAGAAAAAGTTAAAGGAAAGAAATCATTCTGGTTATTGCTTAGCTATTGACATGACAGGTAGTTCTAAGTAAAGGTGTGCAGGGCAGCTAGGTGAACTCTGTCTGGTTAACCCATCACAGACTGGCTGACATCTGGTATGCACAGTTGCATGCACATGACTTCCTGGCTGCTTTGTGCCAAAGAGACTGTAGAAATAGTAGTCAGGCACAGTTCCCTATTATTTCATTTGCTCTGTGCTAACTTACTTTGAGATTCGTCGGGAGCAGGTTTCTTAACACCATGGGTGGATTCTGCTCCCCAGTGATGATCTTCTTTCCCAGAAAGCCAGAAGTGCAGCCAAGCCAGTTCTTTTGACCCTGCTGCAGGGATAGTGCACTCTTGATGTGTACCTGCAGTGTTCTCAATCTGGATTGGGATTTCTGCCTTGATTTTTAGTGCAATCAGGAAAGATCTGTGGACTCTGCAAGAGGATGCTGCAAGTCTGAACCTGTCTCCTTTATACAGCTAATGGTGCCAACAGAAAGTGTAGGGTCAAGGCCTTTCCTACAGAGCCTGAGATGAAAGATTTTCATCACTGGTTCTGGGTATCAGCACGAACTGGATCATCATAAAATGCAAATAATCCCCCTTCTGGAAAATGTGCTTTTTAAGTGCCATTTTGAAATTCTTCTTCTTAATTTGTTTTGTTTCCTGTTGACTGATTTTTAAATTACTTAGTCGAGTATGAATGTTTACCTTAATTTTAGCAAGACTGGTGTAACAATGTTGCTAAACTGAGTCTGGACCAGTAAGAGCAATCTGCCCCTCCTCTCCGTCTAAGCATCAGTCTTTTGCTCTGCCCACTATCTCGTTTGTGCTGGCTGCCAACATTCCCCGTCTCCTGCACAGCCGGGAACAGGTCCCAACCCTGCCTAGTCAACTGGAAAACAATAAGACTGTTCATATGCATGGTTATTCTCTGGCATAAACGTTTGCAGGGATGCAGGCTGAATGGGACAGGACTCTATCCTTTGGATGGTTCTACAAGACAGCTTTTCACAATACTAGTATTTTTAACCCATTTATTAACCAGCTCTAGCTCTAGATTCTTTGCTGGGGTGTGGTTCCATTGCTCAAAATGGCCTCAATCTGGCATCCTTGTTTTATGCCTGCTGAAGAATTTTCCCTGTTTTGTTTGTTTGGTTTGTGTTTTGTTTTGTTTTTCCCACAACATAGACCTGCATACCAACATGAAATTTAATTTTACTACAATGGAATTTACTAAAATAAACACTCCTTTCAAAAACACTCCTTTTAAAAAATGTGCAGTATGGCCTTTTCCAGTCATCCTCTTTTGTTCCCCTGCTATGCCAAGAAATTATTTTCTTTTTATTATGTAGCTGAAATCATAACACTATTTTAAATTTATTAACATCATAATTCTGGAGGGGGCAGGAAGAAATATCAATGCAATAAAGGAGCGGAGCTGGTGTAGTGTGAACATTGTCAGAATGTCTCATCTAGGGTTTGAGTGGTATAAAACTTCGCTAAAAGAATTAAAAACATAGGCTTAACTGATCTCATTTTTGGAATTTTTAATTAGTAAAAGCTCAGCAATGATGTTGTCGTGCTGTCTGATGAGATTAGGTGAGATGATACATGGTTGTATGGTGTGGCATCTTAAATAGGAATCACCTTTTGGCAAGTCAGGGATGTTTCAATATCACGTTTAAAAGAAAAAAAAGCTTCTCAGGGAAGGTTGATTGGTTTCATAAGAGAAGCAGCAGGGTTTTGAGGACTCCTCTGTGGGAGAATGAGAACAAAGGGCAGCTTGAGATCATCTCTATTTCAGTTTCCCCCCTCTTATTCATTCAATTAATTTTCATGTACGTGTGTATTTCTTAGGAGTGAGGTTACAAGCCTAGTTAAACAGAAAAATTATTTCACTTGGCCTGGAGAACACAATGCAACACACATAGCCAGAAGGCTGTATTTTGCCCTCCAAACCATGAACAAATTTCATCTCCAGTTCCTCTGTGGTTGCTATTATAATGCTAAGGCAAGAATATTTGGTTGAATACCAGAGAAGGAAGATTTTCTTAAGCAGTTTTACTCCAGTAACCAACTATTTTTCTTTTCCTTCCCTTCCCCTACTTCTCTATTCATGTACTTGTTCATTTTCAGGCCCAGCCCAAGGTTGATTTTATGAGTACATTCACTGCAGAGTCTGTTCTCTGCAACCTGATCCTTTGCTACACTGTCCCAAGGGTCTGCTTGTTCAGAAGAGGCTTTATAGAACCTCTCCCATTGGATCAATTTCAGTCCTGTCTAAGAAAATCCTCTTGATATTCAGTTCACTGGGGGCCACGTGCTGGTCTGAACTAATTGGAGGATTTGAATGAGAGATTAGGCTATAGGCTGAGAAAGGAAAGCACTGACGATGCTACTTCACTCATAGGTTACTGAAAAAATTAAAAAAAAAAAAATTAAGAGTCATAACACAAACTTAGAAAAGTCAGACAGTTTTGGGCTGTGGCTGCTTTTGCGTGGCCAATCTACCTTCACCTATCTGCTGCATGAAGCAGATAGTGAGATAAGATTGGGGAAGGGGGGAAGGTAGTAGGGTGGTTGCTTACCCCTCTTAGAGATTTCTGATCTCTGGGAGGGGTGTGGTGTTTCTGTATTACCTTTTTGCTGTATATATCTGTAAATACCTGTTACACATTGTAAATATCTGCTTGTATATTGTGCAAAGCTGTAAATACAAAGCTTTGTTTATTAACTTCCAGCCGACTGCGTTCTAGCCTGGGTTATTTCAAAGTATGGGGGGTGGGGAACTGCGGAACCACCACAGGCCATTTGATTGATATTCACGAAGAGAATGAACATCCTGGTTCAAATTTCAACATCAGTTTATACTAAAGTAAACCAAGATTGTCATTCGGCTGGAGTTCACTGATTTATGCATTGCCCAAAGCTGCTCCTTGCCCAAGAGACTCACTAGGACAAGCTTTAAGATTCAGAAATGGGTAAATGAGAATTCTTGGAAAAGAAGCCTTTCTTGCATGTTTTGATCAAATTAATGTCCCTTACTAGAAATACAAGTCTGATGAACTTCTTTTGCTGGTCTTACAAGTAAGACAAATATAAAAAAGAGAATTTTACGTTACAGTAGATAGTTGAATCTCCAGAGAAATCTTTACTATTGTGTCTGTAGCTGGATGTTTGTTTTGCTGACCAATACTAGATTATACTACTCCAGTTTAAGGAAAATGTCAGTTGTGCTTGAAACTATCTTCTTGGTTTCTTGCATTCTAATGCATTATAATTTTTCCCTATGAGATGAAAAGTTCTGATGAAATATTTAACACATACATTAAAGATATATATATAATTCCTCTTAAATCAAAGGGTATGTCTACAGGAACATCCGATACAGCAGTGAAAGCCTTAGGGGAAAAGAAAGTTCATAATTTGTTGTCCTGCAATTTACTAAATCACTTGGAAATGTGCTTCTTTTCTGCCCTGTGAATTTAAAACCATATTCCACTGTGTTGATCTTCAGTGATACTCTTCCTTCTCTTGAGAATGGTGGAGAAGAATGGTATGAATAAGGATGAAAAAGTCAGCAGTGTCAGTTTGATTCAGTGGGTCAACTATAGGGGTAGCTTTAGTAACTCAGCACACAAGCCCTGAGTTGAACCTTTATATGCTTGCCAGGTATTTTATAAGAACTCATCAGAGCAATATTTATTTCTTTGGGGATTAGAAGCACTGTGGGAGAGAAAAAGCCACTAGAAGGAGACCAGCAGAGCAGTAATTCTGAGATGTAGCAGTAGTGGAATCATTACATTCTGGTTCTTAAAAGCTTCAAGATACTTTGGGATAATCTGCTTTAGTTGGCAGGTGCATGATTTCCCATGTGTTCCGCATGCATTAAATCCTCCTAAACCCGTGCAAAATGTGCACTTTAGCTAACTGTACACATGTGCTTGGGGCTGCCCTCACCACAGATTTTATAAGTGGAAACTCCATCTGTTTCAGGTAAACAAAGCAATCTCTACTGACACAAGCTCTCAGGTAAGCTGGGCACAGACCACTGTGTCATTTCAACATTCCTGGCAAGTCTCAAGTTCCAGGGGATTTCCGTGCTCATGAAATTAACTGCTGAAAATGAGTTGTGGGCAGGTGAGATTGAGAAAGGTGAAGTGACATCTGAAGAATAGGGGGTAGCCTAGTGTTGGTTATCTGCTGAGCACAAAACAACTCTGTACTTCACACAGGCTGCTTTGTTTAAGTTGCCCAGAAGAGACTTGAACACCTCTCACCCCCAGTGAGTTCCACTACCTTGTAGCACCTTTTTTAAGGTTAATAAAATCCTGGGTGCCTTCAATACCTGTTCTTACAAGATGGATGCCTGCTGGGAGATAATGGTGCCATCCAGACTGCCTTTGCTGAAGTCAGCTTCAGTGTTTAGGGACAAATTGCATTTTCTGCAGGAAAAGCTTTAGCAGATGCAACTCTGAGCTGATCACATCTGGCCACTGCAGGCAGGAGAACCATGTTGTAACTCTCTAGGCAGATCTAATATCAAAGGGTATAGGTGCCTTCATAGGATCCAGTCATCAGCTTTGGCTGATGCCTCTCTTTTCCTAGGGGCACAGCACATCTGTGCAGGTTTCTTTCGGTGAGTTTTTCTTTATGCTGCCTTGAGCTCCTCCATGGCATCAGTCTCAGTGAAAAAGAGGCAGATAAAATCAGAAGACAGTGCTATCAGAAAAAAAAAAAAAAAAAAAGGAAACAAAAATCCCTTCTGATCACACCTGCCAACAACCAAGTACCTAGGGATGAGAATGGATTATGCTACTAAATCTCACTAAGGGGCTGTAGCCATATTTTTTTGCACCAGGACATGCGGAGTGAATTCTGCATCACCAACTTGGTCATACCTACATTCATTTTGCTTTTGTCACTAACTGCTACAGGTCAGATTTCTTCTCTTGAGAACTTGAAGAAACATACTAGAGCTTTCCACCCACTCACTGTGTGTTGAATTTAACTACTGAGATATTCATTAGCATTGTATTTTATCTTAATTTCTCATTCATTCTCAAGGGTTATTTTCCCCACTCTGCAGCATACATTCCTCATTACCTGGGCTTGCCCTTGCCTACACATCAGCTCAAACACAGAGTGGAGAGTGGAGGACCCAATACAGCAGAAAGGTGCCATGAATAGGTTCTCCAAGTGATGCATTTTGAGGCTGGATGGTCAGGAAAAAAACAAGCATGAAAGAAAATTCAATCAGAACAAAAAAAATGCTGAAGACTGTATACCTAAGTGTTATACAAGACTGTGAACAGGTGGGCATGAGAGTTGTCCCACTCTGCAGGTATTCTGTCCCTTGTTTTTTGGTTCCCAAGTAGACTGCAAGCATTTTGAGTCAGCAGCTGTCTCTTATAATTCATACTCCGCACTGAGCTTCTCAGGATTTCTGCACACAAGTAATAATACAACAGAAACAAATGTATACCTTGCAAAACTGAAAAGCAGATTCTTTTGAGACTCCCCAGGAGAACTGTAGACAGCTTATTACTAGAATTTAACTATGAAGACAATAACGTAAGGAGCAGAGAGAGATGGTAGTATAGTTAAGATTGATGACATGGTCTGTAATTTATTTGGTGCACTGGTAATAGCTGAGCAGGAAAAGAGAAACTAAAAGCCTCTTTCACACAAGTGATCACATTTATAACAAGTCACCTTACTAACATAATGAGCAGATGAATATGAAGTCCGCCAGCATGTAGTCCAACTGGTCCTATGATGTGTTTTTCATCCGTAAGCTGATTGCTTAGAACAAGCCTGGACAAGGAGAGGAGCTAAGGTTAACCATGCTCTGCAGAGAGCTTGGCTATGCCCTTTCACAGTCAATTCAGCAAATTTTATGCAAATTACTTGTACAAGTATTTGGAGGGAGGAAGAAAAAGCAATACAATACCATCCTGGTGGCACAAAAGGACTTTTGAAAGTTCCAGTTAATACTTGAAAGCATTTTTAACTCTGACTAGTCAGTGAACTGGCCAATTATTTGCCAGGTTTCTTTGTTCCACTCTGCAGGACAAAAAGTCATGCAGAAATATGGCTGAGGCTTCCTCTGCCCCACAGATCTGCCTTGGCAAACAGAGATGGTCACAATAGCTCTCAAAGAGGTAACATTTGCTACTTTAAAGCAAAAAAAAAAAAAAAAGCCCTGCCCCCCAAAATAGATGTCTTTCAAAATATGCTTTTTATTTGTCCCTGAAAGAAATGGGGGATAGAATTGGAAAATAAGAGCAGCTGTTATTATTCTTAGTGTGCTGCAGAGCCCAAAGCACAGTGAATAGGAAGAGAGGCACTGCACTGGTAGGGCTTTAGTGCTCCAACCACAGGACCTCTGAGCATCAGGAACACAGCTCACTCTCTGCTGCCCCACTCACAGCAGCACAAAGCTTGAGGTGAAGAATGTCCAGGAAGAAAGAAGTCTCTCAGATGTAACATCACCCACATTAAAGGATGTCAGTACCTCATTGTGAGATCAGGTCATAGACTGTAGATGTTAACAGCAGCAGCAATGATGTCACTGGCCATCAGGCATTTCCTCGTGGTGTGCTTCTGTACCTCTGCGCCATTTCTTCATTTTGCTCTCAGAATTAAGCCATTTTCTTCCCTCCGTAAGCTACAGCTAGTTAATTTTTTACGTTAGAAGCACTCAGAGTGGAGGGTACATAGAAACCAGCCTTTAAAAACATTGTATGAAAGATGCCTGCTGTTGTAAAATATATTTTAAATGCCATTGCCTTATGAAAAGTACCTTGCTGCCTTTCAGACTCATTTAAAACTTGAATTGCAGCCATTTTTAGCTTTAACAAAATCAGTAAGACTGTATGCTGCCCATTTCAATCTTTGAAATCACTTTGGCAGGCAGTAGCAAAGATATTAGAGCAGTTGTGCATGCCCTGTGCTTGGAAGCACTCAAGGCTGGGTCAGACAGGGCTTTGAACAACCCAGTCAAATGAATGGTGTCCCTGGCCATGGCAGGGGTTTGGAACTCTATGATCTTTAAGATCCTTTCCAAGCCAAACCTTTCTATGATTCTATACCAACATTCTGGGAGGCTGTGTTCACCCTCAAAGATCATTCAGGATTTTCATACTGCTACAGGCTTGAACAGTTAGGTCCTAAATTGTACAAGTACATTAAATGGAACAGAGCAATAAGCTGGCATTTGGGTCTAGTTTACATTTAAGATGGTGCTTCCTTATAAAGCTCTCATATCACTAGATGGAAAAGGGAAAATTGTTGGTGATGATGTGAAAAGGACTGAAGTGTTTAATAAATATTTTTGTTCCAAATTTGAAAACAAGAAGAATCATCACTGATGTCATGAGGACAATGAACTTTCCATCCCATTAGTAACCAAGGAAGCTATTAAACAGCATTACTGGAGATAAACATTATTACCTTAACAGGCCCAGGCAACTGTCACCCTCACGACTGCAATGAATTGGCTCAAGGGATCTCTGACCCACTCCCAGTTAATCTTGGATGACTGCAAGTGTTTCATAGGACTAGAGAAATTATGCCTTTTGCGTATCACTAGAGCTGTACGTAGTTCTAAGTCACATGGCTCAGCAATTCTGGCCAAAGTAATGTAATAGTGGTATAGAAGCTGGCAAGTAAAGAACAGCAGTGGAAATAATAGGAGTCAACAGGATTCACAGAGAAAGAGTCTTGTGAAAGAAAAGCAACTTTCTCTTTTCCTCCAATTGTTGATTTAGCTGATAACAGCTACTAAGCAGATGCAAAACACTGCCTTCTGTACCATGGAATGGCAGAATGATAGAGTCCGGAAGGGGCATCTGAAGATAATCTAGTACAACTCCCCCATTAAGTTGGTTTGAGCTAATTGGAGGATTTGAGTGAGAAATTAGACTATTGGCTGAGAGAGAGTTAAACACATTGTGTCATTTCACTGAGTTTCACTGAGAAAGGAAAAAAAAATTGTTTTAAGAGATGTTCCCAAAACAAACGAGATTAGCAGAGGGCTTCTGTCCGTTGGGCACTGTGGCTGCTTTCTCCATTGTCTCTCGGTCTTGGTAGCTAAATTCAGAGTAAAATCACTAAAACGACTAACTTTTTCTCCTACCACTAATCTCTCTGATCTTCAGCTTATCTGCAGCATCAACAGGTGGTGAGATAAAGCTGGTGAAGGGGGGAAAGGTGGTAGGGGTGAGTTTGGTTACCCTCTCTTGGAGATTTTGGTCTCCGGGAGGGGTGTGGTGTGTGTATTACCTTTTTTACTGTATATTTCTGTAAATATTTTTTATATCTTGTAAATATCTGCTTGTATATTGTGCATTGCTGTAAATATAAAGCTTCATTTATTAACTTCCAGTGTTCCTGAGTTTTAGCCGGGGTTTATAAAAGGTGGGGGGGGCAGGTAACTGCTTAACGACTACACCCATCAAGGCAGGTTAACCTAGAGCAAACTGCTCAGGATGGTTTCCTGATGGGTTGCATTATCATTTACAATACTCATCAGTTATCACAATAACTACTAATATTCAAGTGGCAGGCAAGGGAACTGACAAACTGGCAAGTCCTGAGTAAAGCACAGATTTCAGCAAAAACTCAGTGAGAAACAGAACGGTAACTAGGCTCTGATACTGCAGCCAACATTCCCCTGCTGCTTTTTCCAAGGTGAGTGGTTTCTGCAGTTTGTGTAAAACTGGCTTCATACAAAATATTTTTTTTTTAAGTGTCACAGTTGTAGGAAAGCCAACTGAAGTCAGTTTTGTACCACTGCCTTCTCTGCAACAGGCTATGACAAAATGTCATCATGTAACTGAGGTGCAGCAGTTCTACTGAGCATATAAAATCCAGGACATGTGCTGAGCAGGAGCTCAGCCCTGGGGCCTCTCTTTCACCATGGCAGAAGAGACAAGAGCTAATCAGATGCAGAAGCAAGTCGATCTGAACCGTTTTACTTCAGCACCTGTACAGACCTGCTGGATACCACCCCACAGTCCTCTCAGATCAGGAGACAGCCTAGGCTGGAGACGGGCCATGCCCTCTTGTGCATTGCTCTTGGGGACCTCCCAGCCCTGTGTGTCATGGTGCAGCTTCACAAACCCACTGGAGCATAAGAGGCTGGGTATTTAGGATTCTAGTTTTTGGTCACCAAAGCAGTTGTGCTGAGAGAATTTAGCACAGGTCAGCACTTTGCCTGTGCTCTGACTGCTTTTGCAGACAGCCTAAAAATAAAAAGCCAAGAAGTAAATGTGGAGATGTTCACATCCTTTCACAGCCAGATTTCACACCCCTGAGAACTTATGCTACAAATTCCTCCTCTAGGGTAGAAAGAAGGGCAGAAGAGGCTTTGAACACTCTCATCTGGTAGGAACAGATCCCTCAGAATCTATTTACATTAGCAGAGGGTCCAACCACATGCATTTATTCTGCTCTGTGCAATTACCACTCTTGCCTCCTGGTATTATGTTACTATCCATGGAGGATTAGAAAGTCATTAACTTGGAAGTGAAAAAGAAAAAAAAAAAAGAAGGAAAAAAGAGGCAGGAGCATGTAGGAAAGACTTTGAACACCAAGTTCATTCACCAGTTGGAAAAAAATGTGTGTGTGTGTGTGTGTGTGTGTGTGTGTGTGTGTGTGTGTGTGTGTTCAGAAGGTTAATTAACAAAAAGCCTGTCTCAAGGCGACTTCTGCTTACTACTAATGGGCAGCATGAAAATTCATACATTCACTGCTCCTGACAGGAGGATTTACTAAGTGGAGACTGCTGTGTGGGACTGCACCTTTCTACTCCTTCACAATGGAAAGGTAGGGCATGGCCAGAGAAGTCCTTCAGTCAAGTGAAGGGGTAAATTCCTGCTGACTTCAGTGAGGCAAGTTTTTATATGCTGTGCCCTTGTCTGTCAGGGCCATACACTGTCCCATGCTCAGGGAAAGGTTTAAACTGCAGCCTTTGCTATTTGAAGGAAAGCATAAAGCTCTTGACCTAAAATTAGCACTGCCAGCTGCACTTTAGGCAGCACACCAGCTTTCATTTTGCTCTTGATGTGAGGCAGGAAGGTCCAGTCTACAAAAGCTCCCAATACCCTGGTGACCTGCTCCCACTACAGACATCCATGCACAGGTAGAGCAGGCACAGCCAGCATGGGAAAAGCTCACACATACTCTGGAAAGCCATGGCTTTCCCACAAACCATGATATCTCATCAGGCAGTGGGCCACCTAAACAGCAGTGGCTCTCTGGCCACAGCCAAAGTGAATTCCTGGAGAAAAAAAAAGTAAAAATACATACTTGTTCAGAGTTTTACCTGGCTGCCAGCTGCTCACAGCCTGAGGTCAGTGTGGTTTCCCTCTGTTTAACAGCCCTTTGCAAGTCTGCTCAGCTTCTCCTTGAACTTTCATAATTCACAGTATAATATTGCACCAAAGACCTATAAGGAACATGGGCCATGTTTTGTCTTCCTATGTCAGCTACAGTGGACTTCCTAATAGTGGTGGTGGCAGAAGGGATTTAGAACACTGGAATTCAAAAGGCTCACTGTATTTGAAGGGTGTTATAGATCAGCCTGCACTGATTTTTCCTTTAGGCCTTTTTGCAATTACTAAGATTTCTTGGCACTAAGCACTAATGATTCACCTGAGTTGAGTCATGCACAAGACAATGTGATTCTGGAAGGCTTCCCGCTGCAATTGCTGTGCTCAGCAAGTCCACGAGGTGAATACAGAGGATCTTGCAACTGTTAAGCCTTCTAGGGAAAAGGAGAGGCTTAAAAGGAGTTCAGCAGTCGCTTGCACTGCTCACAACTATAGACTTAATAAATGAAGCTTAGCTCCTTTGCTCAAGAAAATCAGCTTCCAGATGGCTAAGACCTGAAGCAAGATGGCATAGCTAGAAGACTGGATTTGGGGGCCAGGGCTGGATATTGGAAAGTCAGGATCAATTACCACAAAAATGACAGAAGCCAAGGAGCTAAAGAGCAACACAGAAGTGACTCCAGAGCCCACCTTCCTGCAGCAGATGTGAAGCAAATAGGACAGGCTTGGTGGATGGGTATAAACCAAATTAGAAAGACAGAAGGAAGAGAGATACCAAGAAGGCAGCAGAAAGAGCATCACTCAACACCTAGGGAGAAAACTGGCAGTCAGCACTGCAGGTGGCATTATCAGTTAAAACAGAGAGTGGAAGGAAATATGGCATTCACCAGCACCTGATCCAACACTCATTTCAGTTGGCAGCTAAGCCGCTTCTCTTTTCAGCAGGGCGTGATGGGATGTGGCAGGAGGTTGCAAGATTGTGTGTAAGGTTGGATAAATAATGCTGGCAACACTTTCCCTCGCCACTGTTATGCAGAAGCTCTAAAATCTAGATCAAGTATTATCAAGATACTTCCTATTGACCAAAGGACACATCATTTGGCCCCACCCCGGCTATTCATGATATATATTTGCTGCTTCTGCTATCCATAATGAAACTACCGCCAATATAAACTGAATGCTGCCTGTGTGCTCTCAGGGTGGGATTGCAATAGGCTGCCCAGAGTATACAGGATCAGGGCAGGGCAGGAGGTGAGTCCAGATAGGTGCACACACACTCCCAGTGCACAGAACCAACTCAGCTGTGGATGGGAGGAATTGGTTGACAAATTTCAGCAACCTGCAATTCAGTTAGCATCTTGAACCAGCAAAACCCAGAGTGCCCTTGGCTGCATAAGCATTTCTACTGTTATTTTTCAAAATTTGTTGCTTGAACCTATTTATCTTCTGTTTAACTCCATGACCTGATTAAATTCCAGCCAGCAAAAGAAGTAAGCTCAAAATTATATCCTGTGCTCAGCAGTTCTTTCTAAGGTATAGAATAGAACTGTTCCAGTTGAAAGGAATCTACAACAATCATCCAGCCCACCTGCAATATTTGCCTATTAAAAGCTAGGCATGCTGTCCCAGTAGATAGGGCTTTACTCACTTACTTGAAGTTTCACCACAAGAAACATTCATTTTAAAATATTGCATGCTAAGCACATGCCTTAGATTGAATTTACTTACACATGCCAGTGAAGGTGGCTTTCTGGGAATGCTACTTTGTCGTAGCTTGAAACGGTGCAAAAATAGACAGGGACAGGAAGCCTCAGCTGTAAAGGCTGGGCCAGTCAGATGCTCTGGGTTCATCCAGGTTGCTGTTTCGCTCCTTCATAATCATTGAACCATAGAATCACAGAACTTCAGAGGTTGGAAGGGACCTCTAGAAATCATTGAGTCCAACCTGCCTGCTAAGGCAGGATCTCCTATGGCTGTTCACTCAGGAATGCATCCAGGTGGGTTTTGAAAGTCTCCAGAATCATTTTGGTTGGAAAAGACTCTTAAGATCGTTTAGTCTACTCTGAAGTTTTAGTCAACATACTCGATGACCTCTTTGGGTCCCTTCCAACACCTGACATCCCATGAATGGGAAGTGGCAGGTAAAACAGCATAGGTGGAAACTGGGCCATATGCATTTTGTTGTGTCAGCATGTCTGAGTGAGGAAGGTGGGTCAGGTGTGGAAGAGAGGTAGGTGTGAAGACCAAGCTCCTGCCAGATCTTACCATCTCATTGAAACATAGCTCATTGCTAGGGTTTCCAAAGAGAGTGTGTTGCCAGCATTTCTTTTCTCTTCTAGAATTTCTTAGAAATAACTAAAAAGGAACTTGGCCTCAGTTCTGGGCCTGAGGCAAAGAAAGTATGGAGGAGTTTAACCCAAGTGACTAAGCCTTAAACCAAATATAACTAAGTGAAAATGGGTTTATGAGAGGAAGTTAGAAGTAGTACTGCCAATCTCACCTATAAAACTTGTCAACTGAGCTAAACTTTTTGTGGTTTCAATGCTCTCCAAGGTTTGTAGTAGTCTGTGAACTTATTCCTTCACATATTTGATCCCATCAAGAGATATTTGTATTTAGAAAATGGTTTGGA
Organism: Psilopogon haemacephalus; assembly: GCA_013396835.1. Taxonomy (NCBI): domain Eukaryota; kingdom Metazoa; phylum Chordata; class Aves; order Piciformes; family Megalaimidae; genus Psilopogon; species Psilopogon haemacephalus. The sequence goes on along the minus strand of VWZI01000460.1, from coordinate 394,097 downwards.
GAGTGTCTAGGTGAAATAAGTGATTTTAAAATTCCCTTCTGTGACTTTTTAAGTTTTAGTATAAATACTACAATGATTTGCTTAGAATCATAGAATGGTTTAGATTGGAAGAGACCTTAAAGATCATCCAGTTCCAACCCCCCGCCATAGGCAGGGACACCTCCCACTAGATCAGGTCACTCAAGACCTCATCCAGCCTGGCCTTGAACACATCCAGGGAGGGAGTAGCCACAACCTCCCTGGGCAACCTGTGCCGGTGCCTCACCACCCGCACTGTGAAGAACTTCTTCCTAACATCCCAAACAAATCTCCCCTCTGCCAATTTGAACCCATTCCCCCTCATCCTGTCATTACAAAGCCTTGTGAATAGTCCCTCCCCAGCCCTCCTGTAGGTCCCCTTCAGATACTGGTAGGCTGCTATAAGGTCTCCCCAAAGCCTTCTCTTCTCCAGGCTGAAAAGCCCCAACTCTCTCAGCCTGTCCTCATAGCAGAGGTGCTGCAGCCCTCTGATCATCTTCGTGGCCCTCCTCTGGACTCTCTCCAACAGTTCCATGTCCTTCTTGTGCTGGGGGCTCCAGAACTGCACACAGTACTCCAGGTGGGGTCTGACGAGAGCTGAGTAAAGGGGGAGAATCACCTCCCTTGCCCTGCTGGTAATGCCTCTCTTAATGCAGCCCAGCACACAGTTGCTGTCTGGGCTGTGTGTGCACACTGCAGGCTCATGTTGAGCTTCTCATCCACCCAGACCCCCAGGTCCTTTTCCTCAGGGCTGCTCTCCAGCCACTCACCACCCAGCCTGTATTTGTGCTTGGGATTGCAGCGACCCAGGTGCAGGACTTTACACTTGGCCTTATTAAATTTCATGAGGTTAGCCTGGGCCCACCTCTCCAGCCTGTCCAGGTCCCTCTGGATGGCATCCCTGCCCTCCAGCAAGTCAACTGTGCCACACAGCTTGGTGTCATCTGCAAACTTGCAAATATATAAGTATTTGTGTACACTAGGGTTTGCTTAGTCAAAAGAATATCCCAACTATAAAAGAACTTGAGATTACAAACTCTATTTTTTGGATGCTAAACAAACTTACTGTAATGCAGCCCACCTCTGTAAGGCTGGGTCATACCTGTCTAGCCATCTTTACTTCCAAAAATAAAGAAAATAATTGTCACAATCCCTTTTGTACTGAAAACTGTGCCTGCACGGAAGAGGTAGATAGGTAAGGAATTGTTTCTCTCATAGCTGTTAGCATAGTTAGAGGTAGAAACATAAATGAAAATTGTTTCTGGACCCAAGTGATTGGTCCTAGGATGTGATAAAGATGTGAAATAGGAGCAGGGGTTGCCTTACAGTGAGCTTCTCTGAGACAGCCATGCTTGCTGTGGAATACACAGATGATCAGTTCCTTTCAGAGCACTCACTGAAATTGCCTTGAGTTCCTTACTGCTCAGTATTTCATGTTCTTCCCTTGAAAAATAAATGCTCTCAACTTTGCTCTCTTTAATCATAGAATCATAGAATGGTCGAGGTTGGAAGAGACCTCAAAGATCATCCAGCTCCAACCCCCGCCACAGGCAGGGACTCCTCCCACTAGATCAGGTCGCTCAAGACCTCATCCAGC
>VWZI01000460.1:378479-392205 GCA_013396835.1 Psilopogon haemacephalus | reverse complement strand
CTCCAACAGTTCCATGTCCTTCTTGTGCTGGGGGCTCCAGAATTGCACACAGTATTCTAGGTGGGGTCTGACAAGAGCAGAGTAAAGGGGGAGAATCACCTCCCTTGCCCTGCTGGTAATGCCTCTCTTAATGCAGCCCAGCACACAGTTGCTGTCTGGGCTGTGTGTGCACACTGTTGGCTCATGTTGAGCTTCTCATCCACCCAGACCCCCAGGTCCTTTTCCTCAGGGCTGCTCTCCAGCCACTCACCACCCAGCCTGTATTTGTGCTTGGGATTGCAGCGCCCCAGGTGCAGGACCTTACACTTGGCCTTGTTAAATTTCATGAGGTTAGCCTGGGCCCACCTCTCCAGCCTGTCCAGGTCCCTCTGGATGGCATCCCTGCCCTCCAGCAAGTCGAATGTGCCACACAGCTTGGGGTCATCTGCAAACTTGCTGAGGGTGCACTCAATTCCTCTGTCCATGTCACTGACAAAGATGTTAAACAGCACTGGTGCCAACACTGACCCCTGAGGGACGCCATTTGTCACTGGTCTCCAGGTGGACATTGTGCCCTTGATCACCACTCTCTGTGTGCGACCATCCAGCCAATTCCTTATCCAGCGAGTATTAATGTTTATAAATATGTGAAGGCCAAGTGTCAGGAGGATGGAGCCAGGCTCTTTTCAGTGTTGTCCAGGACATGATTCCTCAGTGATGATAGGACAAGGGCAATGGGTGCAAGCTGGAGCATATGAAGTTCCATGTGAACATAGGGAAAAACTTTTTCACTGTGACTGAGACAGAACACTGGAACAGGCTGCCCAGAGAGGTTGTGGAGTCTCCTCCTCTGTAGGCATTCAAAACCCATCTAGATATGTTCCTGTGTGACTAACTCTAGGTGATCCTGCTCTGGCAGGAGGGTTGGACTAGATGACCTTTTGAGGTCACTTCCAACCTCTGACATTCTGTGATTCAGGTCCTTTTCCATTCCTCCCTTTCCTTTTTTAGCATAGAGTTCCTTAGATGTATTATGAAGTTTAGCTACCTCCCAGATTGTGCCTGGTTCTCCGTTAGATTCACAAAACTGCATCAGAACACCCCACAAATAAAGAGATTAGACTCTACCTTGAAAATCACTCTGGGCTTCTCTTTCCAACACTCACCCCATAAAAGCAATTTTCCAACTTCAAGAGCTAGAAGCTGGCTCATTCATAGCCAAAACTACTCATTGAACAACATGGATCAGTTGATCCTGGTGCCAGCATTGAAACCAGAAACCAGTCCCTTAAGTCTCCCCAGCGCATGGTCCCTGGATCACATCACACCAAAGCAGTGTTGCCAGAGATGCAGCCATGGCCCCTTCAGCTCTAGTTTTCTTGACTGAGCTCCACTTGCCATCCCCAATATCTTTTACATGAGAGGTGACAGTGGAAGAGAATGTTCCATGTTGTGCAGTACAATAGCATCCTGGAAATAGTGGTCCTTCCTCTTCCTCACCATAGTTGCAACTTCCTACCCCAGATATTCCTTGCTTGCAAGACTGCTGCCTTAATTAGCCATGCCACCTTTCAAGTAGTCCTCTCTCATTGCCTTCTCCTACTTCATCTGCCTTTCACACAGTGGGTCAGACTGAACAAGTGTCCTATGTGAAATCTCACCAACCTCTATACTATGGTCTTTATGCTGCCTTTTATCTACTGAAAATATATCCCCAGCTCTTACATCTTAGGAGTGAACATACAGCTGTCAGGGACATAGCATGGTAGTGGATCTCAAGCCTCCTGCTCTCAGAGGAGTCACAGAGGTGTTCTCCTTCTCAGTCACTCCCAAGAGTCAAGCACCTGTTTCACAGCACAAACTCTGTTGTTATGCTGTGAGCTCACACTCACATCAACTGAATTTCATCTTCTTCTGCTCTTTCCATCTATGCCCCACTGGGACATACCAGCTTTCCTGTACTGGCAATGGTTTCTCAGTCTCCTTAAGGAACTGTTCCAGTAGCTTCCCTTAAAGCCTTCCCTACCACTCACATTGCCCTGATCAATTCCTCATCTCACCAAAACATTTCTACCAATTCCTATCTTGATGTATGATTTTCCAAGTAGCACTTTATCAACTGGCCTGAGAGAGAAAGTGGATAATGCATGGATGTAGAAGATCTTATCTGGAAGATCAGTTCTCTTATCAGAGAAAGCTAACAGGTTAGGCTGGCATAGTTGACTTTGGGTAAGCTCTGTTGGATGTTATCGCATTTTCTATTTGCTCCCATGTTGGTAAGTACTCATCCCTTCAAAGCTTTTTTCAAAGCCATTCATCTTACCGAGGTGACATTAATCTAACCTGTGGCTGTCCTGATCTCACCTTTCCTCTCTCTTCATTTGAACTTTGCATATAAACATAGCATGTTACTTGTCCTAATATCTGCAGTTCTCCGAGTCAGAGCATATGTGGCTTCCTACCTTTCCAGATGAAGTCTTCCACAGTTTTGCCAAAGGCTTTCAGCAGAAACCTGCAACAACCGAAAAACCAAAAAAAACTACCCTGATAACAGGATGATTTTAGTACTTAAAGGATACCTACAGAAAGGATGGGGAGCAACTCTTTATCAGTGTAATGATAGGACAAGGGGCAATGATTTTAAACTGAAAGAATGTATATTAAGTATTAGGAAGAAATTCTTTACAGTGAGGGTGTTGAAACGCTAGAACAGATTGCCCAGAGAAGCTGTGGATGTTCCCTCCCTAGAAGTGTCCAAGGCCAGGTTGAAGAGAGCATTGAGCAACTTGGTCTAGTGAAAGATGTCTCTCCAGGAGGGTTGGAACTATGTGGTGCTCAAGGTCTCTGCCAGCCCAGACCATTCTATGATCTAATCTATGAACATGTATACATGCTTGCAGAGTAGACTTTCTGCAAAAGGAAATGGCAAGAAGAAACTGAGTTGGTGCTGTAATTTCATTGGAAAGGGGTAGTTTGCTAGCTGAGGAAAACCAAGGTACAGCAAGGCAGGGAAGGAAAGTATGGTATAATTTCTCTTTTGCAGACATTGGAAGGTACTATGTTGTCACTGGCCACATGTTCACCCACCTGTAATATTTATACAGATCTCCCTAGTATATTTTATCTGAGAATGTAGGATAATATCCTTATTCCCTTCTGAGGCAAGGAAATTAGCTTTTTTCCCATATTAAAGCAGAAAAAAAAAAAAAAGTCACAAGGGAACTAGATTTGTGTCATATAATATAATAGCATAAATACACAAAACAGCTACATAATAGCTATTTTAAAATCTTTAACTGAAATTTTCATTATGAACCACTTTTCACAGTGCAATGACAATCAAATTGTCCCAGTGCAGGAAAACTGCTTACTCTTACCAAAAACGTAAAATAGGTTTTCACAGCAAAAGAAAAAAATCCCATGACCTCAAAGGTGGTTTTACTTACCTTTTCTAATTAGCAAAATGCATTTATAGGCAAAACACATCCCTTACAGACATTACCGCAATCTATAAGCACATCATATGCATTTTGATTCATTTTAAGGTTTATCTCTGCAGCATTTCTTCCATTTTAAATATACCTGGCCACAGCAGTTTGCTTAACGTTATGAAATGGTTTGGTCTCAGTTTTACAGTTGAGGGCTGCCCAACTGCCCCAATAAAAAGGCAGCCCCCTGGGGTTTCCCCTGCTGTTGACTCCTCCCGAAGCCAGCCTTGAATGGGAGCAAGTCCTTACTGCCTGTGTTTGCTTTTAATTCCTTAGCTAACGTCTTGTGCTGCCTTTTACCACAAACTTGAGGTATGGGTTTGCTCATTTGCTCTGACAATCTGAGTTTTTGTAAAGGGAACCAAGCAGGGGACTTATAAGTATTACCTTAAATACACACTAGAGGATGCTCTTGGGTCATCGGTGAGGGACATACTGCTGATTTCTACTCCGTCTGCAGCACTTCAAGACGTTTCGAGACTTCAGAAAGTGTTTCGAGGCTTAGCAAAGCTTAGCCACTGTTGCAAGGCTTAGAAAAGATAAGAAGAAAACGTTCACTTAGGGACAAGAGAGTAATGCAAACGGCAAAGCACTGACAAAAGCTGCTCCCTCCTGCTTTTGCAGTGCTATTACCACTTGAGAGACATTAAAATACTTATGCAGGCAAAGAGGGACTTAGACGTCTAAGCCAAATATTTTTTTGTTTGTTTCTTCTAAAACCATCTCTTCATTATATGTTACATGGAACATGCTTTGAACAGAGAATAGAGGGCAAATATCAAAGACAGGACATTTCTAAATCCTCATGTGCTGTAATTATTATCATAGACAACAACCAAGGAAAAGAGGAATTCTGAGGCTGTTGTGTATTTCTGCAGCACTGCAGAAAAGCACCCACCCCACCACAGAACCATTCTCCCACCAGACAGGAGTTCCCATCCTCAGGGGCTCTCAGAACTCAGGCTGCTGTGTGCAAGTGGAAGCCTCCATTCTCCCAGCAACTCTTGGGGCATTTCTGGGTCCAAGACACCCCCACTCAACAGCCTGGAGAAGATACAGGCCAGCAGATAGCTCAAGGACACCCTTAAGCGCCCAAATGCTCCCACTGATCCAAGATGCATAATCTAGACATGGTAGCAAGGGAATTTCTGCAGAGGTTTATGTTTGCACTAAACACTTGTTCGTAATGGCAATATTGTCTTCCTCAGCTATGCTTTTATTTTCTGCTTTGGAAGACTTTCTCTAAAAGCCCCGGGTTTCTTTGCAGAATGAAACCCATTGTAGTGCACTGGAACAAATCCAGTGTAACGAAACACCTGGATACACATTCAGACTCTCAGGTGAGATTCAAGCCAGTAATGAAAAAAAAAGAAATTTTCAACAAANAACAAAAAAGAAAGAAAATTCCATGGTAAAAAGCCACATTCCTTTCAACACAAGGTGACCAGAGGATGCCATGTCCACTTTGAGCACACTAAAACTCCAGCTCAGATGGTTCGCCAGGGATCCTCCACTTGCAAGGCTGCAGCCAAGAGAAACCTTTCCCAGGAGCAAGGCCTTCAGCTTTGACAGTTCATCCAGAAGAGCTTATTGCATACACAGAACTTTCGGTACTTTGTTCCTGTCTGCAGGAAAGGCAGATTTTGACCCTTCCCACAGCACAATGTCACTCATCTGCTGGAGTGACGGAGGCAGCTACCAATGCCTTTGCCACCCACACAAAAACCAACATGCTAAATCCCTCATAGTGTTGCTATGGTCCCAAGGAGGAAGGTAAACTCCTTGCTGAAACTCCTCCAGTGGGGAGGTTCATGCTGCTGGGTGAACCAGTGATAGGAAAACTAATTATAAAAGCAGATTAACACCGTAACCAGTAGTTGTGACACTCACCTGGGACTGCAGGTTGCAATTTGAGGCTTTTATGCAGTCCAGAGAGCATCTTAATTACTCACACTGAAGCTGAAACTTCTGCTGTGATCTTCAGAACCCCCCCATTTGAAATGGAACCTTTTTCCTCAGAAAATCTGTTTTCCATATAAATCCCCAGATATCCTTTACTCCCTCAAAGACGTGCAAAATGTTTGGCCTAAGCAGATCCATGTGGTAACAAATCCCAAAGGCTAATTGTGTGGAAAAGCATTTCCTTTCATCAGGTTTAAATTTTCTGCCTTTTAGCATTGACTGCACCCTTTTCCTTGCATCATGGGAAAGCAATGTTTAATGCACAGAGCTGGAAAGAGCCCAAGACCACCGAGCCGTTGTGTGAAGACCAGCAGGCTGCCAGCAGCTTTAAACAACTGTTGATCAGCATCACCAATAGCAAATTCCAAACAGATTACCAAAAAAGGCCAAGGTCAACTCCCTATTTCTAGGCTACAAAACCAGGTTCTTCCAACTGTTCTTACCATAAGCAATTCAGCTCATTTGCAGATGACAGACAGAGTGGAGCTGTCAGTCACTGCAAGCAGAAGAACACCCAAGGCAGCAAGAAGTTGCACCTCTCTCCTTTATTTTGCCTGGGTAGTTGCTAACATTGCAAACAGCTTTTCAAAAGAAAATGCCAAATCTATCTTCTTTCAGTTTAAAATGAAGACAGCAGTTATTCTGACTTTACCCGGCAGCATCTCTAAGATGTCTTTGCAATGTGAAGAGGTTTCCTTCTCTCTCCCCAACTTCATTTTGTTCTTCCAAGTGTTTTCAGGGGCTGGTGGCTCTGAAGTCATGTTGGGAAAAGCCAAACCAAGGGACAAAGGGTCTTGCCATGGAGCAGCAGTGACTGAGCATGAATTGGTTCAAGCCCAGCAGCCCAGTCTGGTCTGAACAGCTTCAAGCCTATCTGTCATCAGTGCAAAGCTAGGATAGGAAGGCAATAGATGTCTTCAAACCATGCAGCCCACATCAACATACAATCAGGGAGTGGAGGGTCCTGGATATGGCTATGCCATAGCAAGGTGGGTTCAGGCTCAGGCCAGCTTTCCTGTTTCTGTCTCCTTATAGACAGTCAACCCTCAGTCTGCACCAGAGGTAGTCCCCAGGGATGGAGCAAGCTGGAGCACATCTGCCTTTCCCTTATGAAATCCAAAAGCAGCCTTGTCAGAAAGGGCATACACCCAAGCCCCAGCCATTTCAAGAGCCAGAAAAGCACTAGCTATGTCAAACATCCCCTTATCAAACCTCCAAACACAATTTTACTTCTATTTTTGAAAGAGGATCACTTTTAAAAAGGCAAACTCACCAAAAGGCCAGTAAGTCGAATCAGTGCAGTTTCCTCAGCTTGTCTGTGTGGCTGACACTGGTCAATGAAGGCATCATTCCTGGCTCCACTTTCTTCTTCCCAGCAGCAAGCCATTCACCTCTAGTTGTGCCCATGCCATGACCTCTCCTGGGTACAGACCCAGTCATGCTGGGTAGAAAGGGCAACAAGTAGGTCAGGGAGCACTGGAAAAGCACTGCAGTTAGTGCAGATCAGGTAAGGCAGAGGATGCCCTCCTGCACACAGCTATGCTCCTCTTCCTCACTGCCCAGGCACTACTGGCAGGGATGAAATAACTAGCTGATAATCCTAGTAAAAATGAAACTAAAAATCAGGCATTACCTCCCAAATCCTTTGCTGTAACAATGTAAGCTTACAGCAGATTAGTCGGCAGCTCTCAGCTATCCTAAGTTCATAAACTCCACTTTTCTGAAATATCTGTTCCTGTAACTCATATCCTCAGTACACCAGAAATTATTTGCTCCCTTCATTGAGAAAACATGGCACATGAGGGGCAAATGCTCACCAGAGGCAAGAAAGGTATGGGATAAATCCCTTTTAATTATCCATGATGTAAACAGAAGAACTAAAAATCAGGTAGCTCAGAAAACATATCAGGCTACTACATGTGAAAATGTGAGTTTTGGAGGAGTTATCTGAAGAGACAGCAGCTTTCCTGAGGCTCAAATCAGCTTCCATTTAAGTCAATAAACAGGAACCTTTGCTGAACTACTTTGCAGAGGTTTCGTCGTGGATCCTTCATGCAAAAATCTTTGGGTGAAAGAAAGGATGATTATGAGTTTTGTATATTTATGACCTAGAAAATGTAACCAGGTTATTGTGATCGAAATGGTATCACTCCTACGACCACAGGGACAAGGGTGAAGTTTTAGGTAACCTGGAGCTACAAATATGCATTTTTGGGGTAAAGTAAAAAGATACACTTTTGGATCTACAATGCAACTAAATACAGACTTAAGTAAATTTTAAAAATCAATGTTCTGAGATATTTTTCTTTAAGAAACAAAAAAACAACACCACCACCACCAACAACAAAAAAAGTGCTTCTAAGGGGGTTGCTACTGAAGTCTGAAAATTATTTTGTTTGTTTGGGGGGTATTTTTTGTTTGTTTGGGTTTTTTAGCAAGGTGAAGCTGGACTGGCTGAATTAGTTTTAATTACAATTTCCTTGTCTAACTGGTTTCATTTCCTTGAATGAAATTTCTCTAGGATTAAAAAAAAAAAAAAATCTACTTCATCCATCCTCACACTTATCTTTGCTCAAAAAAATGTTTCCATGTTAAGTTTAACATGAGCATCTTCTCTATACACATCCCACACACATTCAGATGGGCAGTTATGCCTGTTCATAACCTCAACAGTTAAATTTTTGTTTAAACATAACTTACCTCAAAGAGCTCCAGAACAAGCCAAATTTGCTGCCTGCTGTACACAAGCTTCATAGCAAGGTCTGTTTTCATTCACATGTCATTAAAGACAATATCAATGAGTTAATGAAAGTTAAAGTGGGACAAAGCATCAAAAAATAACTGACAATAATCCAGGGTGAATTTTATTTTGAGAAAGGAGCTGCTCTGGTCTAAAGAAGCAGAGAAAGAAGTTGAAATAGGAGCAGAAGTGCAGGCAGATGCTAAGGCAGCATCTGCATGCAGAGTGGGAGATGAGGGAAGAAACTGAGCTACAAGGCTCTGCTTGTTGTCAGCTAAGAACAGTTGGAGACATGCAGATAATTTTTCTATCCCAGTTTATTTCCCTTTCTTTATGCTTATGATGCAAGTGTAGATTAATATAATTTCAAATAAAGCCTGACCTGCTGCATAAATTCAAGTTCTACAGATAGTCTTGAAGGGGGGAAAAAAAGAAAGAAGGAATCAGTATATGAAAACCAAATATTAACAGAACTTTTTTTAGGAGCATGGAGGTGATTTTGTCATCTTTCTCTCTAACAAAGAGCCAAATGGATATTTTTGCCTTGTACCTCAAAGAGTGAAAAAATGACCAGACTTAGCTTGAAGCTGAGGGACAATCCACATTCTGTTAACATACATCTCTGAGATAGCTTCAAATTAATTTTTCTTCTGCTTTTTCCCAGCTGCCTTCTGCAGAGAGACCTGAGTGCACAGCATCCCAATATCAGAGTGGAGGGACTCATCTGGACTTGTTAATGACCAGGTGTCCCCTTTCTGTGCTGGAATGAGAAGCTGGGCTTAGTTTGGTTCAGCTTGTTGCACAGTTTTGCACACACAAGGTCTAAGGAATCACACAGCAGGTCTAGTCCAATGTTTTTAAGGGATTAAGTGGTAATATGGAAAACGGCACGTCAAGAATCCTTTGTGACCCAGGTTTCCTTCTCCCACGTGCCCTACTATAAATGTTTCATGCCCTTAATTCAGTTTCTGGGTTCCTGTGGCATTTCTCCCAGCTTCAGCAGCAAGGTACATGGAAGAAATAAGAATGAAGACTAGACCCTACCCTATCACCCTGTTCAGAGGCCAGTTTGGCTGAAACTCAGCTTGTGCAAGAGGCACATACACACTCTCTCACCTTGCCCTGTCACCACTTTCTGCACAGCATGGAAGTGCTTCCCAGGCAGGTCTGCAGGGCCAGGTGTCCAGCCCAACAACCCATCCTACCACTGCAAACAGCAGAGTTCTCCTACAGTTCACAGGAGCTGAGATTTCACCCACATATCTTTTGCTTCTTGTTATTCTAGGGAGTTTCTGTGAGTGATGAGAGTATTGCAGAAGTGAGTTCATTATTGGTTCTACCACAGCAAATAAAGACTCTTTCTGCTGCTTACCCCTCAAACTCCGGTCAATATTTACTGCATGGCTCTGAATGCATTAGTGAAGATATTCACTCACATCCACCACTTGCCAAAAAAAGCCAGTTAATTTTTTTTGGTGACACAATTCAAAGCAGTTTGAGTTGTTTGAATCTCTGGGTATTGGTGTCCAAACAGACACCACATCCATCCACATATACCTCAGTAAAGGCTTGAAAACAGGCCATCAGTTCCTCTAGACTTGAAATAGCATGTGAAATCCCAGGAAAGCAAAAGATGCAGCTGGGTCTGCCTCAGCCAAGGGGGTGCACTGTAGATCACAGGATGTCAGGGGTTGGAAAGGACCCAAGGAGGTCATCAAGTCCAACCCCCCTGCCGGAGCAGGACCGTACAATCTAGCACAGATCACAGAGGAACACATCCAGAAGGGCCTCGAAAATCTCCAGAGAAGGAGACTCCACAACCTCTCTGGGAAGCCTGACCCAGAGCTCTGTGACCTTTACAGTAAAGAAGTTCTCCCCTCCTGTGGGGTGGAACCTCTGGTGCTGCAACTTACACCCATTGTTCCTTGTCCTATCACAGGGAGCAATTGATAAGATGGTTTTCCTAATGTATTTTCAAGTGTTGATGGCCAGGTCCAGCTCTTCTGGAGTTCATGGCTGGGGAGGGGCACTGAAAATGCTCTGGCATTGCCAGCACTGCTGCCTTGACTGGGTTTAGGTACTGATGAGTGGTGGATCAATTATTCATCAGCTAAAAGGCAGACTTCTATTACAACAGATGTTTCTCTGAATGTTTGACACTGCCCATTAACTCACCCTTTAATTTTAATTGCTTAACTAATGGCTACATTCAAGGTTAAATGAGTTTAAATTTTCATTCTTCTTTTGTGCCGCTTAATAAAAAGTTACCATCCAACCTAATGGGGAAAAGGGGGAGAAGGAACTGAACCAAGTGTCATCTTTGATGGGATACAAACAAGTGGCAAAACAACCCGCATTCCTGCCTGAGGGTAGGCACAACACTTAGAACCGTATTTTTTTTAAAGCAGAGAAGCAATGGAAATATCCCTCAGGTTGAAAGTGACTGGAGTTGCAAAGCCAGTCTGGATCTGTGACCATAGTCAGGAAGGAGGTGGTGTGGGGTGAGCATCCTTCCTGAAGCCAACACAAGAGGAAGCATTTATTTCAGATATGCTCTTTAGGTACCCTAAATTGAGAACTCAACTCAGGTGAGTAATTTAGATCTGTAAGTCTTGGTGATGTTAGCACAGTGATCCTATGTTTCCTCCTATAAATACTTGTGGCCCATCTGAAGAGTGAAGTTTGCTAAGCAGTGAAGGAGCTCCCTTCCAGCACTTAAAGGCAGCCCACAGAAAAGATTGGCAGGGACTCTTTATTAGGGAGTGTGGTAACAGGATGAGAGGCAACTGTTTCAAATTGAAAGAGGGTAGATTTAGATTAAATATTAGTAAGAAATTCTCTACTGGGAGAATAGTGAGACACTGGAACAAAAAAGCCACAGAAGCTGTGGGTCCTCCCTCCAAGGTTGGATGGTCTTTGAGGGACCTGATCTAGTGAAGGGTGTCCCCATCCATAGCAGCAGGGTTGGAACTAAATGGTCTTTATAGACCCTTCCCACCCAAGCCATTTTTTTGATTCATGTCCCTTCCTGGGCCAGCAGGGAGAGATTTCTCTCTTAGAGGATACAGCCCTGAAGACATGCTGGCCACATGGCACGGGATGCAGTCCCTGCCTTGCTGTTGCCATTGCATCCTTCTGGCTGATTCTTCACTCATTTTGTTCCAGGTGTGATTACACAGCTGCTGCTTAGCATCTTAGCAGATCACAAATACACAAATTTCTGCAGCATGTGTAGTTACAATCTTGTTATCTGCTAAGCCAGTAAATACCACATATTTTATCTCTACAACTTGGCACTTCCCAGGAATGAGCAAGGTAGGTGATGCTAATGCCACAGAAAGAAGCATGCTGCTGTCCTCTCACTGATGCCAACCACAGGCACTAGGATACTCCTGCAGCAGTACCCACCTTCACTATCAGGATCAGCCCCCTCAAATCATGCTAGAAGAAAACAGGAGAACACGTTCTGAAGAAGCCACATCACCAGTCAGGATGCTTTTCCCCAACTCAGACAGGCTCAAAGACACCTTTTGGCATCACATCTGTTGGCATAACTCAATACATTGTACCTTTGTTTAAGGAGATAGTTCAGATCTGTACCCCAAGAATAAACTACCAGTAGCAGTGGGAATAATTGGAGAGGCTGGACCAGACCCAGCCCTCCCCAGCCCAGGGAGCAGCAGCTCCACAACACCCCCATCCCAGGAGCAGAGGAAGCAGGCAAAAGAATAAATTGGTTTGTTTGTTTTGTTTTTTTTTCAACACAGCAGAGAGAAGGAAGCACGTTTCCTTCCTTTCTGGTTTGCTTTCCTTTCCTTTTGTCCTTCTTTCAAGAGGTGATGAAGCAGAGATTAATGCAGGCTGTTCTCGTCCTTCAGGATAGTTTGGTCCAGAAACTCCTTATCTGTTTTGTGAACAATTTGAAGACCAAAAGGCAAGTGAAGCCCATACTAGCGCTACAGGATTTTAGGTCTTGATCTCTACTCTGCAATTCAGTCATTACAGCCAAACTAGGGTCTTAACATTGTGTTCCTACCAGGATTTTGCTTAGATTTAGGAGACTCAGTCCCCACTTCTTGTCCTGGAAACAAGGTCAGTTGACAGGGCTCTGAGCAACTTGGTCTAATTGAAGGTGTTGCTGCTCTTTGCAGAAGGGTTGGACTACATGACTTTTAACAGTCCCCTCCAATCCAAATTACTCTATGATTTAACAAGTAGGTTATAACCAGTTACTTCACTGTTAACCCACATCAGCCACCGCTACAATTGTAATCTAGAGCATGCCCAGGCCTGCTTGTCTATGTGGGAAGAGAGAAAAATGTTAAAGGACATCACTCTGTCCCCTGTTGCCACAACCAGCATTACACCACAGCTGTTAAGAGCATGCTTAAACATCCCTCCGGGTCCCGGGAACAGTTTAATACAAGAAGAGATGCTTCCTCCTTCCTGCCAGAGTTTCCTCCATCCCAAAACAGTGCCAAGGAAAGACAGCTGAAAATCTGTGACCTTCTGATTTTGCATGCAGCAGGAATGTTTCTCAGTCCTTCTTCCCAGCAAAGCAATTATGAAGTGGAACATGCCTCTTTAGTTTAGTTTTTACACTGAAGAGAAGTTCTTGGGTTTTTTAAGTTGTGGGTTTTTTTTTTTTTCCTTTTTTTTTTTCTTCCCTCCCCTCCTCCCCACCAAGCAGGCTCACGAGGACATCCACTCGTTTGATTTTGGCTCCAGCTCAGCAGCGTTCAGTAGTGACAACCATCAATCCTGCCAGACAGCCGATGGCACAGACTGCTAGGAGTGGGCGATCTCAATTTTTTGCAACTACACTGCAATTTGCGTGGCGGTTCAACGCTAGCTGGCAGGCAGCCAGGCCTTCAGCATCCTCCTCCCACCCAGAAAGGTGTCTCTGCAGAGCAAGGTGCCGGGGCTGAGCGACGGCTGCCAAGACCACGGCGTGAACCGTGCCAGTCCTGCAAATAGACACCGGATTGCAGGGCTGTTAATCCTACACATTTCAGTGTCGCAAAGTTCACCAGTGAGATCTTTTTTTCTACCACCCACCAAGTGGTATTAAGTTTATTTTTATGGATGCCTCAGCGCAGCCCAATTTTTGGAAGAAAACAGGAAGGTTGCACCAAGCACAGGCAAAGTCGAGGTCCAGCTACCAGCTTGCCCCTACCCTTTGGCAAATATCGGATTTCTGAGTACAGAAGTGAGGATTTCATTCTTTGTTCTTGAACTCATTCTTTCCATCCCAGGGGCCAGTGGAATGTAATCTCTCCAGATGCCAGCACCTCTTAGGAAACTGTAATATAGCAGCTATGCACTGTAAATGGCTTATTCATACATGGAGAAAAGAATAGTAATATCCTTGGGGGACAGTTTTGAAACGATGAGCAGTGACACAATCCTGGGGACAGGCAGGATTTACTTCAGCTGAGGATCTGGCCTCCAAACACACTTGTCTTCAAGAGGAGCAGTAGAGATGTTTTGTATTCTGCTCTTGCTTTATTTAAAGTCTTTTCTTGCTGTTTAAAACCACCAGTGCTTCCTTCCTGGG